>APFE030486794.1:0-20525 GCA_000404065.3 Pinus taeda | reverse complement strand
AGATAGACTGTGTTCGTGTTTACCAGACTTTAGCCACTCAGCTAGGAGATAGCTTACTAGAGGCTACCTGGCGAGATCACAGACTCAGTCTTTGAACATTGCTCTTAACACTCATAAAGATAGACTCTCTATAGATCTGGCCACCGTAGGTTCTCACTTGTGCCGAACACACAGATGCGCAGGCTTCTTAGATCACCTAAGACTTTGAGATTTCTTCGTGATGCAAGCAGATCAGACCACAGTCCGCAGTTGTAGAGCAGGAAAATCTCTCGACTCTAAAACTCTTCAAACTCCGAATGCCTCGAATGAGCCTTACTCCCTTTCTTATATAGGTAAAGGAGGGGACAAGCATCCGACCAACAGGACGACAAACTTGGCACTGAAGGAATCTGTCAGATCACGAGATGTGGCTCAAAGTGCACCAGAAGTCGGAGAAGTGCTCCGTGTCTCATCACTGAAGATTATTACAAATCTACGGAGAATAAAATGTACAAAGTGGATGCTTTTTGAACAAGAAAAGCCCATGGGAAAATCTGGTCACAAATTGTCCTTGTGATTGGATATCATTTTTACACTGTGGAGACTTTTACGGATAAGTCCACGAGAACCAAAAATAAATTAAAAAAACTGTAATTTCGGGAAACCGAATTTTTTTATACACATTTTCATCCCAAGCCTTGGTGAAAATCCTTCTCACAATCATAGGCTTGTTTAATATAATTTGATGCTTAATTTTTGTGAGAATAAGCCATTGGTGATGTCTGTTCATATATTCTTTTAACACCTCATTATCTCGGAGAGGATATTGATCTGGGAGAGAAAACATGTCTTTAACGGTCTTATAAGGAGAATGGAAGCAATCAAGAATATTGTGTTCAAAACATATATCACAACCCATTCTAACATATGATTCATGGTGAACGGGATCTATGCCCATTATGTTCATACCATAATCAGTCCACCAATCCCGCATCCAATCACTTCGTTGGTTCCGTTGCATGATTCCTATAGTCCCAAACTTTATCTTGGTGTAGTGGGTCTCTTCTTTGTTGTCTTTATTTAATATGTCCCACCACAATCTTTTATAGATGTCGAAATCATAGGCCGTGTCTGGAAAGATGAGGCTGGGGTCCTTTCCGGGCCATAGTGTCGCATTATGTGTTGGAAAAGGGCAAGAAGTGTTCCTCATTCGATTTATTGAAATATATCTTTCATAGACCCCACTTTTGCTTCCCCCATGTGACCATATCATAGTCATGTGACCATATCTGCTCCCTTTTGGGTACACTCTTCTTTCAGGTACTAGATGTAATATATCAGTGTGTGCTTGGAGATTAGCATCTAATACTTTTGTATTTCTTAATTGCCAAGTAGGCTTCCAACTTTCTTTGTAGTTTGACCAACTGAGATTATCTGGAATTTTTCTAAGCACTTATTTTTGTTGGCCTTGATCCCATTTTGTTACTATTATCATCACATGTTCAGCTGGCTGAATAAATTCTCTACTGAGAAAATCTGGCAGATAATTTTCTTTTCCTTTAATATGCTTCACTTCGAAATCAAAGTTGGTGAACAGAGTCTGCCACCAAGCAAACTTGGCTTTTCTTGGCTTTTTAATGTCTTTAGTTAAGACTTTTTTCATAGCTGAGGCATCAATCCTTCGCTGGAATTTTTTATTTACAAGATTTACCTCAAATTTATTTATAGAATTCCAGGCGGTTTTAACTTCCTTCTCTATAGTAGAATAATTTTGTTCGCTGGAGTCCAAGTTCTTGAAGCAAATTGTACAATTTGTTCTGCACCTCCATTTTTTTGTTTGAGAATGCCTCCCTAACTAATATTGCTTGCATCTAATTTTACGATCTTGAAAGCATTGTCATCAGCAACATAAAAGATAGGCAATGTCTTGACTTTACCTTTGATTCGTTGAACAGCTTTGGTGTGGGCCTCAGTCCATGGAAGTGGATTTTTCTTGAGCCTTTGATTTAACAAACTTCTATCCTTTGCACAACCTTGATAGAAGTTACTCACATAATTTAGACATCCTATAAATCTTTGAAGATGGGTTTCATCAATAATAATGTCAGGGAACTTTTCGGAGAATTCTAATGCATGTTTCTGCAAGGATATTTGGCCATTGAATATGGCATGGCCAAGAAACTTTATAGAGGTTTGGAATACCTCTATTTTCTTTTTGCTTAAAACCAAACCATTTCTTTTCACCAATTGTACAAATGGGCCATTGAATATGGCATGGCCAAGAAACTTTACAGAGGTTTGGAATACCTCTATTTTCTTTTTGCTTAAAACCAAACCATTTCTTTTCACCAATTGTACAAATGTTTGTACATGCTTGAAATGGTCTTGAATGTTTTTTGAAAGAATTAAGATGTCATCAATATAGACGAGGAGCCAATTAAAGCAAGGTTTGAAGATGGAATCCATCACTTTCTGGAACTTAGAGGGAGCATGCTTCAATCCAAAATGCATCACATTCCATTCGTAATGTCCTGCAGTCACACTGAAGGCTGTTTTGAACTTATCTTTTTTCAGAAATGGCGACCTGCCACAAGCCTGACTTCAAATCAAATTTTGAAAATATTTTTGCTCCCGCTATCCTCCCTATAAAATCACCTTTGTGGGGGATAGAATATGTATTATATGCAAGAACGGAGTTTAGAGGTTTGTAATTGCTTACAAGCCTTGGGATGCCTCTAACCTATTCTAATATTTTATTTACATAGAATTTGTAACAATTCCAAGGACTGTCAGATTCTCTGATGAGTCTTCTGTTCAGGAGTTGCTTTATCTCTTTTTCACACAGTTCCCTGTACTCTTTGTTCATTGGGATTGCTCTGCTTTTGCATGGCTTCCCAACATACTCTGTTTTGTATGGTAATTCAACTGTGTTTTGTTTCCGATGCCAAAAGGCATTTGGTTCTTCTGAACAACATTCATCCTCTATTGTCTTTTTGAGCTCAGCATTTTTATTTTTGTTTAGAGGACTTTTCAATTGTTCTTCAATTTGTATTGAAGACTTCAGATCTTTTAGATATGTTAACTTTGCTTCGGTTATGTCTAAGTCCTTGATTGTTTGGACCATGGCTGAAATCCTTGGGCTTGTGATATAAGGCATTTCAATCCTTTTTGACTTTCCATTTGAAGTTGGGACTGTAATGAAGTAGCCAGCGTTATTATTCTTTAATCGTATTGAACCATGGGGTTCAACTGCGACTAGAAAGATATTACCCAAAACGCAATCAATGGGTATATCTGAGACTGCAAACTTAAGCTTTATACAATGTTGGTCAAAACATACAAAAGCTTTTGGTACTTCATATCTAAGTGTTTTATTCCCCAGACCAACAACTTTCCTTTCTGCACTAATCTAGTATTTTGCTGGAATAACATTTGAATTTAAGATATTTACATCTGCACCAGAATCTAATAGTGCAGTTAGTGAAAACATTTCTCCTTGTATACAAAGATTTATTTTTACATGGTGCTGCGGATATTCAATAGCCATGATCCTCATCTCTCTGAATCTTAGCATAGGATCTTTTTGTTCTTCAATGATTTCTACATTCAGGTTTTGGTAGGAGGTTGTAGTGTTCCAAGCTGGAACACTTTTAAGCTGTTTTCCCTTTTCTAATTATGCAATTCTAGATTTTAAACTAGAAATTTCAGATTTAAGATGGTGTATTTCTCTACTTACCTTCCCCAAGGTGAGTGAACGAACCTTGTCATGCGGTTGATGTTTCTGGAAGGATTTGGTATTTCGCTCAAACGAGGCATCAACAAATAATGGCTTTTGGCAGTGTTTTTAGAAGAACTGGATAGGTGTAGCAGGTCCATGAAAGTTGCAGTAAGTCTTTCCTTCATATCACCTTTTTCCATTACTTGGATTTGAGAAAGAATCTTGAATTCTTCTTCTTCAGCTGCGCCCATCAACACCTTCTCTCATAGTGGTGCTATGTGTGTTTCCTCAATAAAGGATTCACTGTAAAAATCAGAATCAGAATCATAAGGACATTCACAGTTTTCTGAGTCTGAGCATGCACAAGCTTGCATATGTGCATGTACATCTTCACCACATGAGTCTGATGAAGAGCTGAAGGAGTCACTTGATGATTCTTCTAGTTGTTGCTGCTGTAGATGTTCTGTGATTGAAATATTTGGGCAGCGATTTTGTGTCATGATTTTTAGACCCACACTTTCTGCATTGTGTTTGGGTCTCTATTTTGACAGCGTTGTCTTGTCTGCTTAGAGGCTGATTTTTCTTGCCTCTGTTCTTCTTTGATTCTTCGCCTACTAGACATCGGTTAGATGTATGTCCCGACTTACCACAAAGCCAAGAGGTAAGCTTATTCCATTTTTCTTGTTTGGAAGTATGCAGGTGTATATTTGAAGGCTTATAGTAATGTGTCTTAGGCACATCCCTGTAGTGTCCCTTTTTGGTCCTTGGTGTGACTTTTCTTCCTGATGATTTGCCTTTATAGAATTTGGGAGTCTGTTTATATTCTTTTCTGGCTTTTCTTTTTCTAACCAAAGGGTCATCAATGGTTAGACCATATTTGCTACAGATCTGGTAGCCTTGGCAACTTTTCTAAACATCTATTTACTTTAGAACTAGTGCACAAACTAACCAATGTGTTTGTAATGAGATAATAAATCTCTCCCTAGGTATATGATTCAAATGGTGATTGAAACACTTCTTGCAGTTTGATATAATCAACAAATCTAGATGGTAGGGTTGCAAGATATACCTGTTTCCATAATAAATTTTTGGAATCTTTCACTTCATATATCCTTTGCACCCAATCTCTGTGAAAGTCTCCAAATTGTGACATTTTGTTACATTTGAGGATCATCAATATAACCTCATGTTTGTTGGCCAATTCTTCTTCAAAGCCATCCCAGTGCTCTAAGATCATTGAAGTCAAAGCTCCGATCATATTACTCTGAACTGACCCATCTGCAGTATGGATGATATTTCTATTTGTGTCTTTAAGGCATTCTTCTTCCATCTTAGCTATTAAGGCCGGGGATGATTCTGTTTCCCACCATCTAAGAAGTGTTCTAGTGAAACATTGTATGATGGTCTTGCATGCTTCAATTTTTCTCTTACCCCTGAGACACATTAGCTTATATTCAGAAAACAATACATCAATTAGTTGTCTGATTTGGCCAATGCTAAGATTATCAATATTCCATTCCTTGTGGGATTCTCGGAAGAATGTATGTGTCTCTGGAAGTTTTCCTTTTCCAGCTAGATTAGGAGCCAAATATTTATTGAACCAATTTTCTGAAGGCTGATAGATGGGAAAAACATTGGCTGGTTTTTCTTCTTCTTCTTAAAATAATGATGCAAGAGAAACATGTTATGAAGATTCTTCCTTTTTTGATACTACCGTTTCTTTATGAAATAAGGATGGAAATCTGTCCACTAATCTGACTGGGTCCTGTATCTTTACGCTTCTTTTGCATAAAAAGGAATCTGGAACTGGTTTGTCTATCTTTGATAGTGATATCTTTTCCATTTACCCGCCAGTTCACTTATTATTCCTTTAGTGGAATCACTTATTATTCCTTTAGTGGAATCGAATTGTTCTTCCATTTTTTTTCCTACTTCTTCTATCTTGTCAAAAGATTCTCTAGTATATCCTCTAACCACTGAAAATGTAAACTGTACATCATTAAAAATTTTATTTACATCATTCAAAGAAACTTGTACGGCATCAAATTGGTTTTTAACTTCTGCAGATTTTATCACATTCATCTCCAGACATTTAATTGCTGTGTTTGTCCAGTTTAACTGTTCACTGGACTTTTGAATTCTGCCATTTATTCCCAAAACGTTATCATCCTTTAATACAATAAAATTGGCCTTGGCAAAATTTTGAACTTCTCCCAAGACAATACCTCTATAGGAAAAAAAAGGCAGTTACTCTGTCAACCTTAAAGTCCATTGGCAAACTCACGTATTTCGCTTACATAGAGTGGCAGGATCTCACGTACATAACGCGGTCGCTTACTTAGAATGGCGGCGTCTATACATTTTTGCATTCGGCTGGCTTGCTATTTAATTATTTATTTATAAGTTATACATTTTCACAAACATTCTCATTCATTACAGCTGATACAGAATCATTGTTACTTGACGCCGAATCAAGAAATTAATATTTGCAATCCATATTGGGACGTTTTCTATTGCGCTGTTGGTACGGACAATCATTTTTATTAATCTAGGGATTTCTGCGGTTTAATGGGGTAGTTGAATCTTTTGCTAGAAGCATGCAAGTATGTGATTAATCCGAGGTGGTCTGATATTCCGTGAGAGGAAGTGGATCAAAGTCTATTCTCTTTGTCGCATCGTGAAAAGTGTTTTATGCAATGAGAGACACTTGCATGCAGTAAATTCAGAAGGAAGAATGAACGATGACCAGTTCCCAAATTCCATTTCCCAATGGATTGCATATTCCACCTCTTTCAGTTTGGTATGATGTTCCCTGGAATTTGCCCATCGCTCAAATTCTTTCACTTCATTGCATTCTCCGAACCAAAGCGGCTTCTGCCCAAAATACCCGGTGGCAAATATCCTTTTCAGGACGACATTCACACTCGATTCAAGTAAATGCAGGAGTAGATTATGGGCAAAGAAGGGACATGTCACTAGGACAGTGGCATCAGCTGTCAGCGACAACGAAAACAGAGGAAAGGAGTGTTGCAGGAGCATTGGCGAGGAGTTATTCAGAACGGTGGCAGGGCAACTTCTGCCCCTGTTGGGCAATTCATTGATTCTTCTCCAACTTTTCTTCATTCATTTAAAGAAATCCTGTGTATTCACCTAATATATTTATTTCATAAATATTACAAATGATTTAATTACACAACCATATTTTTCTTACTTAAAACCAATCATTAGAAAAACAAATTATTACTAAACTTTTTAAAACTAAATAGTTTAATAAAATTTAAATCTTATAATAAAAACAAATTTTACCTTATATAAATACAAAACTAATCCATCCTATTAAATTTATTAATAACCAAATTTAATTTTAAACTTATATAAAATACAAAACTAATGATCATTCCTATTATAAATTTAGATTTAAATTTAAAAAGGAAATACAAAGTATAAACTCTTATTTATAAAAAAAATATCACCCACACAGTATGACCTTTCAAATTTGTTTGATATTAAATGTAAGCAAAACTAATGTTTCATATTAACTATACCCAATAGCAAAGCGTCTGGATATCAACAACTATTATGATTATAATAATGAGATATTTGCATTTTAATGTAAAATAAAATTAACTTCAATCGATGGTGCTAATGAATAACTTTTATTCAAATTGGATATCAAAAGTTCTTAGGATTATATTAAATTTAAAAATGTAAAAATTAAATTAACTGGGCTAGTGAATTAGCTTTATTCAAACTGAGTCTCTGCGATAATCATCCCAAGGTTCGACCTCGTGACCTGGGCTAGCAGATAGAAATTGAAATTTACAGATATCTGAATTTCCATGGAGTCCGTGGAATAGAAGATATTTTGTTTGGAATTATGGATGCCCATTCGACTCTAAAATAGTGAATGTGGATTCTAGAATAGTGAGAGTATTCTGGAAGCTATAACGAGGGGAATGATTTGGATGGGTAGGCGGATCCAAAGTAGAATTTGACCGTTCACAAAAGCTAATCTATCTTCTATTTAATTCGTCTAGCTTCATCAATCCTTTCCACTTTTTGCACTACAATGCACTCTCTCAACTCTCTGTGCTCCTCTGCTCTCTGTCTCTCAGGTGCGGCTGTGATGCCTTGTGGAGCGCTCCTCTTTGTCTTTGTTTGTTGTGTGATGTTTCGTTTCTGTATCGTGACTGTTAGTGTGACAGTTTCTTTGATCTGTATCTGTGGCTTTGTGTTGTGACTGTTAGTGTATGTGTAGTTTCTGTTGTCTTTTATATGTTATAGTTTGAACAATCAATGGCTAGCCTGAGAGATGGAGACAAATATACCTTTCGGCCAAGAAGTTTTTGATTGCGCACAACCAAAGGAGTGGCAATAGCTGCAAATGTGGCGGCAATGGTAATGGAGAGTCTCGTGTCAAATGTAAATATTATTTCGATATGTGTATTTTTATTGGTTCTGCAATGATATGTTCTTGTAATGTTAATAGATTATGTTCATTTGTTTCTTTTTCTTTTGCTGTTTTGATTATTGCAAAGGCATTCAAGAAGAAAAAAAATTGATCAATTGATTTTTGATTTGAAATATTAATTTATTTTTACAGGAAAGACGGAGTTATGAAATAGAAGCAATCATAAGAGGAGAGTAAGATGTCGACAACCATCTTAAGCAGATTTAAATAATAATGTTATACTAGGGTATCTTTTGCTTTTCATTTGTTTGGTTCTCTAAATTTCAGAAACAAAGCAGACGTTCTAGTTCTAGTCGTGCGTGGAAAAATGAGGAATCAAATTCCAAGGAATCGCCCTCAACGGATTAATCAAGGTAGGTACCTCTATTAATTAATCTTACATATAATTTATTGGGTTTTCCTTTTTCCAACATGAAAAAGCCAATAGCTATTTGTG
Organism: Pinus taeda; assembly: GCA_000404065.3. Lineage (NCBI taxonomy): Eukaryota > Viridiplantae > Streptophyta > Pinopsida > Pinales > Pinaceae > Pinus > Pinus taeda. The sequence continues at coordinate 11,921 of APFE030486794.1, read as the reverse complement.
TTTATAAAATAGTTGATGGATAGTCACAGTGTTAGAGAAATTTTCGGGAGAATACTCACTGAAATTCTTTGCATATATAATCTGTTTTTCTATCAATCCCATAATTTCTTTTACGTTTGTTTTTCTTTTGATTTTGATGGATTTTTCAATCAATCATGAAATTTCTTTTACTTTTGTTTTCTTTTGATTTTGGTTGAGGTGTACTATCCGTCCACACTTAGTGACTTCATATGGATTTTTATTGAAACCAGCCTATGGCATTTTAAAATGACCACGTTTCATGGATGAAATTTGGAAGCGGGTTGATCCATGACTGATGGAAGATTGATTAAGTTTACCTTAGGTTAGGTTAGATTTGGTTAATGACTTGAATGATATGGTACTTTTATCTTTTTTATTCTGGCAATCGGGGATGGCCTTTAGTATTGACAGGTAATAGGACAGAGTTTCATGGATGAAATTTGGAAGCGGGTTGATCCATGACTGATGGAAGATTGATTAAGTTTACCTTAGGTTAGGTTAGATTTGGTTAATGACTTGAATGATATGGTACTTTTATCTTTTTTATTCTGGCCATCGGGGATGGCCTTTAGTATTGACAGGTAATAGGACAGAGTTGGGTATTGCGAAGAAAAGTAGTGGAAAGGCACCGCCTCGAGCCGCTGCCTTCTTGCCACGGAAACTTCAATCAGTAAATTTGCAACACAGGATGGCAATTAGAATCATTGTCCGGGCGGTTTTATAAGATACTATGACAATGAATGGTTATTTGCTTCGGTGAAACCAGTAGAGGGAGAAGGCCTACACAATCGCTTGCTGGTCCCTTGTCCCTGCCCGTACTGGGTCCGCTCTACAAATATGGGGATGTACCTTCTGGATTCTAGTTTGATTCATAGCACGAGTGATTGTCCTTTCCATTCAAGTTCCAAACAAATCAAAATAAAGCAAAAAAACGCATACATTCAATAATAATGTTCCAAACCCTAGCAATATGAATGAAGTCTTTACGTCTAGGTCTACCAATAATACGGTCATTTTCATTTTACATACCTAATTAATTATAAAGATCGATCGCCGAAATCCTTCGGTGCCTTTATTTTTCTACAGGCTAACCACAGATTATTGGTCTCCAAAGTTATTATTAGCCTTCTGAGTTCTCTTCATTGGTTAGAGTTACCTGAGAAGGGTCCATGGCCAAGTTTCTTTGGGTTTTTATTTTGGGCAAGGACTAACCACAGGTTCTTGTTTCAAAAGTGATTATGGTTTTTATTTTTAGTAAGGACTAACCACAGGTTCTTGGTTTCAAAAGTGATTATTTCAAATTACACGCAACCTTGGAAGATTTAGGTGGTTACCTCTATTAATTAATTCTACCTACAATTTATTAGTTGTTTCTTTTTCAAACATGAACACTTCAGTAAATATATGTGTTTGTACAATTATTGAGGGATAGTTACAATGCTGGAAATTTTGGAGAGTATCAAGGGATACACATGCACTGAAATTCTTTACACATAATTTCTATTACTTTTGCTTTTCTTCTCTTTTTTAAGTCAAGAACAGAAATTCTTTTACTTTTGCTTTTCTTTTTACTTTGGTTCAAGTGTACCATCCATATAAAAATCCCTCTCAGTGCCTCCATATATAAATCCAACACTAGAACTTACTGCCTCCATGCCTCGAATGAATAATGTGGAGGGGGCTTTTATTGCAACTTGCCTATCCCATTTTTAAAATAACCATGTTATCATACCTGAAACTTGGAAACTTGGTTGATGCCTCACTGGTTAATTTAACCCTACCCAATTTAGGTCAGGTTAAACAAGATTAGGAAGTTGATTCACATTGTATTTTTAGTGATATCCTTTATTTGAAGTAGATTAACAGATATTAGGGCAGATTTTGTGCTGGTGGAGAGAAGTTGTATCACTTAAGAGTGCACCAATTAGATGGTCATTCACACTTTTAGGTCTAGAGTTAATGGAGAGAATCCAGGATCAATAGCTGAAATCCTTTGGAGTCTTTACTTCAGATAAAGACTAACCACAGAATGCAGGTTTCATTATTTTGTTAAAAAATACATAAATCAACCTTTCACCTTCTCTCGAGTACATTTTTACATATACAATTAATGATGGAGTGAATGGCCAAATTCTTTTGGAGTCTTTACTTTTGACAATGACTAATCACAAATTTATAGGCTCAAAAGTGATTATTATATTATAAAGAATTTAGTGATCAACTTCCCAACTTGTATCAGCTGGTAAGAAATTAAAGTTGGATTATTTTGTAATTTTGGTTTTTTTTAAATAGGAGTTTTGAATAAAATAAATCTGACAAAGCTAAACTTAATTGAACTGGTGACAAATCTGTGAAGAAAGGTACAGTGGCTGAGTTGAATCTGTAATTTGGGATATATGGGCTCTCTTTTTATGCTGATCCACATCTAGATACTTTTTGGGATATATGCTATGTATTCAATAAATGTATATGTAGTTTTTTTATAAATTTTATATAAATATAATAGTGCTTTTTCGTCCAAAAAAAATATTTATTTTTTATTCATTTCATAGTATTAAATTAATAATTGATTTATTATTTTTTCCTCATGTTCATTGAATGTTTTATTATTTCCATCCCACTAACCAGATATCATGGAAAAGACAGTAAATTTGGATATTAAACTGAATTTTTTTTAGCTCCCGGCATGAGTGTCAGCGTTCACGAACATATCGAATAACATCGCTCTGCTGAAAAGTAGACAGCGTAGGGGGATATTATTTACAAAATAAGGAAATTTTCATGGGGATACAAGATTGCCCACGGCTGAAGAAATGAGCCTTCGTCTGATAAATAGAGCAGATATTAAACAGAGACAGTTAGGAATTGAGAGGTCCGCAATTGATTTGACCGGGTATAGGTGTCAATCAATTTTCATCTTCATCTCCTCAGCACATTTGTTAAGTTGCGAGACATGATTGCTTTGCTTTCCTTGGAAGAGAACCAGAACCAGGCGTTCGAATCCCGCACAGAGAAATCCTTCCGTTTAGGTTGGGTATCTTTTCAATTCATAGGTCAGTTAAATTTTTCCGTAATGAACATAAATTTACGTAGCCCCGTAATGGAATATAAGCATGTAATAAAAAATTTACACGGTAATAGTGAGAATGTTTTTGTGTTTGGTTCGCAATGCAGAGGGGCGTCTAGGAGGGAGCCGAGGAAGCTTTCTTTTAGATATTCGGTGCCTGTTGGTTTATGTTCCAATTCTCCCTCTCGGTAAGATTCCCTTCTCATTTTCATCCTGAATAGGCCGTTTTTCAGAAAGTTTTGGGGTTTTCTGTGATGTTGAGGGTTTCTGTCAAAATAGAGATAAGCTGCACTATAAACAGAGACAGTTAGGAATTGAGAGGTCCGCAATTGATTTGACCAGGTATAGGTGTCAATCAATTTTCATCTTCATCTCCTCAGCACATTTGTTCAGTTGCGAGACATGATTGCTTTGCTTTCCTTGGAAGAGAACCAGAACCAGGCGTTCGAATCCCGCACAGAGAAATGACTATGGCTCCAATGACACTATGTCAACATCAAATTTTACGGAATCGCCCTCGATTGATTCAGGTAGGTACCTTTATTAACTTATCCTACCTACAGTTTATTGGGTTTGCTTTTTCATCATAAAATGTCAGTAGATATGTATGTTTATACAATAGTTGTCAGTAGATATGTGCACCTATGTGCTATAAAATTTTGGAGAGATTATCTGGGCATATGCACTGAAATTCATTAATATAATCTAATTTTTTAATAATCATGAAATTTATTTTTTTACTTTTCTTTTCATTTTGGTTGGAGTGTACCATTCTTTTCCACTCGGTGCCATCTATATATAAATCCCGCACCTTCAATGAATGACATGGATAGCGTTTTATTGAAACGATCCTATCCATTCTAAAATAATCACATTATCTTACCTAAAACTTGAAAGCAGGTTAAGCAGGTTGATGCTTGACATTAATTTAACCGTACCTAACTTAAGTTTGACTAGGTTAGTGAGTTGAGTGACATAGTATTTTTAACACTGGTCTTAAAAGTTGTTATTTCATTAAAAAAAATATATAGAAATAGGCTTTCTATTTTTTTTATTAGTTTGAGTTAGATATATAGTTAATAATTAAGGGTTAATGGCCTAATTTTTTATTTTATTTTGGAGAATGTCTCAATTGCCATTTCATAAAGAATTTAAAAGTCAGCCTTGCAACTTAGCTTAGCTGGTTAGCAATGGGACATTTAATAAACTAAATTCTGATTATTTATAATTTTGATTTTTTTTAAATACTGGAGTTTCTAAAAAAACTTTTATTCTTTAAAACTCTGGCCAAGTCTGTACAGCCAGCCAAATCCAATCATTTTATTAGAAATTTAGGTTTCCTACAGGGTTTACTTAAATTTAAAGGAACACCTCTAAATAGAGTGTATTTTCTCATGCTAATTAATGAAACATTGATAGCTAGTTGACTATTTGTTTGAGTGACCTAGAGGAAGATATAAAATTAAATAGGTTAAAGTGTAGGTGTGTGAGGAGAGGCAGGGTTTAGTGGCACTTTAATTAAGCATAGTCAAACTAATAGATATTTTGGCCTTATTCCATAACATCTTTTCTGTCAATTTTGCTTGAGATTTGTTTAAGATTTAGCTGTCTCATATGTATAATCCTAGTGCCCTGTAGGTTTTTAGGGGTGTTGAATGAATTTATGCATTCAAAATACATTTTAGACAGCTAGAGATCACAATTTTTATCAAAATTATGAGATAAAAAAGGCAAACTGTTTATTAATTAAACTGCATCCTTTAATTATACTCCTATGACTTGGCTAAAGATAATGAATTAAATATGGCAAACTGTGGATGTGTGAGAAGAGGCCTTGCTATTGGGGCTTTCACATTTTGTTTTGATAGTAAGGTTACCATTTACAAGTGAAGAGAACATATAGTGAGGTTTAGACAGAGTTATTATGCTTGACACTCCAAATTAAGTATTTAAAACAAATAGCTAAATATTTCATTTGACAATGGTAGCATATTTAAAGTGAATTATTGATAGATGATAATCATATACAAAATCATATTTCCTTTGATAAACCTTCTAGATTCCTTAGATGCATTGATGTTCTTATTCCCTAGCTAGCTCCTTCTGAGGAACTGAACCTCACATATTTTAAAACTAACTTCTCTCTAGATAAGTTTTCAAGTTAGAAACTTAGAACAATTAAGTCTCTTTTAAAACCACCTTCCCTCTAGAGTAATCTTTGGGTTAGGTTTTTTATTTTTTCATTTTAGGTATTTTTAATTGTGCCTAGTCCAACTTGTTTTTCACAAAGTTTTAACCTAGTCCAAAGGTATCTTTATTCTTTCCCATTACAGGTTCCATTCTTTGCCATCTCCAGGTCCCCATTACAGGTTCCATTCTTTGCCATCTCCAGGTCTGCCAGTTGATGTGTATACCTGTGAAGAACTAACCTTTATTGCTATTCCATTCAACATAAAAGAAAATTTCTGCTTTATATGTTGTCACCTAGATATGTGGGTGTCATTCTGAAACTGATTTAATATGGTTATCCCTCACTTGGTACCCAAGAGTGGTGTGAACATTTGGCTTCAACTTGGAGACAAATGTTCTCCTTGGAAACTATTGAGGACTCTAGAAGTCTGGTTACAGTCAATATGTCAAATTAAATCACTAAGGAGAAATCAGTGACCCAATGCAAGCATTCCATTATTTGATCAATACAATTCCCCCCTCCTCTATGTTTGATTAAAAAAAATATTGTGGACACATCAAGGTATGGATAGCTATAGGGTGGAATTTCCATCAAGAATACACCAAATGATTCATCTTTAACATCTTTTATTTCAAGGCTCTTCTGTAGTGATTGAGTATAGTATATAGGTGTAGATCTCAAGGCTAAGGTATCATCCTATACAGACCCATCCAATACCATCTTTTTACCAGATCCTAGCGTATGCGGCATGGCTGGTACCCCCTTACTTTTGCCTCTAGGCCCTCTTTTAATGGTTAATTACACTGCTATCATATCCTCTTAGGCTCATTACAATACAAAAGAGATGACCTCAGTTTCTCAGCTGAAAACAAAGAGTGCTTAATTTCTGTGATATCTCCCATTATTTCCACATTTATTTCAAATTTGGTTGTTCTGATTATGTTGTTGGCCATAACAATGCATTACTCATTGTTAAGAATGTATTCAAGCATTTGCACAAATAATCTGAAATCTGGGTTTTTCACAGCCTTGCACCCCCTTGACTCTTGGTTCACTGGGTGTCCAATTCATCACTATATCAGTAAGATGATTTTTTACAGGCTGAACGCCAACTGTTTTTTCTATATCAAAATATAAAGCTGATTAATCACGTCTAGGGACTAATTCTTTATAATTAGAATAAACTTCTCTTGACGAAAGAAAAATCCTATGCTCCAAATCCGTGAAACTCCCTTTAGAATATCCTGCAGCAAGTCCTTCATAGAAAATATCTACAAAGCATTTCTTCTTGATTTCTGATAATGGAAACTATGCCCCAAAGCATACGATTTTATTGTTAAGCAACACATCCTCACCAACTAGTGACTGATGTACGTTTCTCTGTTGATCTCAAAGTATAAAATAAGACTGTTTTTCTGGTGCGTATATGGAAATATCACCAACTGCATTATCCCGAAGGTCAAATGAATGGGTGCAATGATCCATTTATTGTTCTTTTTTAGGGTAGTAGGACAAACTGATTTCAGAATGAGAGTTTGCATCCAAGGAAAAATATTTGTGCACCGTTTGAAGCAACTATGCATGTTATGTTATCCGATCTGGTGACCGGTGTTGTTGTCCATATCATGATATCTGTATAGAAACGCCCTTAAATCACAATGCTAACCATCAAAAACGCTTGGTCCATCAAAGTACAACACATACAACTTACCATTGTTCTGTTTTAGGCACATATCTGGATAAATGGATGTTCCATGTCTGTAGTTGTATTCTTCAAGATCTTTAGTGTCTTTTTTAGTTGTATCCATATTATAACCACCATCTCCATCTTCATATTCAATATTGGGCTTATTATAGTTTTCCCTAGAATATTTTCATTTTCATAGTGGTTGTCATGGCACTGCTTATTTGGGACAACAAACATATAATTGTGGGCTGCAGAGTTATAGAGGAAAAGGGGTTCAAAAGAATGCTTCCTTGCATTACAGCCAAATTATTCAATGTTAAAACAGATCATGGGGTTTCCCTTGTTGCAGACTTGTGGTAACTCCTCCTTCCCCAATCTCTTTGCCATTGTTATTGGTCTGATTAGCATTGCTGTCTCCTTTTGGGAACTAAACATCATTTATAACAGCAGTACTATTATTATGACGTGGATATTCGTCCCTTAAACTGTCCTCTTGATTTTTAGTGTTGTTTTCAATAGGGAAGTTGATGGAAACATCCTCAAAAGAAGGCTCATTATCATAAAAAACACTGATATCTTCAACATGATCAAGATCCTGCATAACATTGTCTTCATTAGATTTCATGGGCTGATATCTCATCATCTAGGTCTAGACCAGCTGGGAAGCTATGGTGGTTTTCTGCATTACCATCAAAAGAAGTCCTTTCAACCATGCTTTGAATATCCTTCCTTGGTTGAGATGCCATGAGAGCATCCATGTACCTATGAAATCTTGGGTAGTCCTCCAACCAATCTAATAGATATGGGTTAGAGTGCCCTAGGATATCTTCTTCCACCAACTCATCATGATCATCTTCTAGGAGGACAAGACCACCTTCTTCTTCAAGTGCTACTAACAAATCTTGATATATATCACACACCTCTGCAACTAAGACCACAATTTTTGAGAAAACCTTCAATCAAAGCTTTGAGAGAAGGAATTGTCTTTGGAATACAAGATTACTTGATCCAATGACTATGATATTGTACCAATGAGTAAATGAATAGCCTTATCTTGACATCCTAATGTCTTTCTTCAAATTTGGAGATATGTCCTATAAATGGAAAAACATGTAGGACAACAAGCAAAGGAGTACCATAAAATGTTGGAAGCTTCTCGCACAAATTTGAATGAGGCTTGTTTGGATACCTTGGGATGCTTTTAACATCCAATGATGAGTATGATACATGGAAATTCCAAGAAGCCATATTTTATCCACATACAAAAATTCAAAACTTGAAATCTGCAATTTCATACCTTTGTACAATGGAGTCACCAAGGTGACATGTCAAATGAATTCAAATGGTGCTTATTTCTTCGTTCTTCCTGTGGAGTTACTTGGATGGAGAGATATTGAAAGATAAACTTCATCTATTTTTGTCTTGCAAGAACTAGACTTTGTCCCTACAAAGGTGCCAAAAATGTTACCACAAAACCTAGTACGGTAGTACCCTACTGCTAGGCCACATTAGACCCCTGGAAACAATAGGATCCACCATCATAGTCACCTTAGCAACAAAAGCTTTTGTTGTTTTGTGGGCAGATGTTATCCCCACTAGGGAGGCTTCCCCAACAAGACATAGAGTTAGATGGCTAAAGGATCTTGCAAATTTTACACTGTGAATAGTCTTCAATAAAGTATATCTTCAAGTGAAATTAAGTATTTTAGGTCAAGGAAATGATTGCTCAAGATAGGCTTTGGAGATGCTCAAACCAATTTTGAAACACATGCCACTTGAATTTAATGATTTTCAAAAGGTATAAGTGATGGAGAATGGAGGACAAATGGCTTGAATCATTACTGGATTTTTTGGCATATGGAATCAAACAAGGAGTGGGTCAATAGCTGAAGACCTTAGACGGTGTGGGAAGGAGAGAGGAATAACCTCTCAATGTATGCAATCTAGTTTGCTTGATGAATACTTGATGATAGATTTTGCATATGAAAAAAATAGAATCTATAAAAGGTGTTGCAATTTTTAATATTGCACATGGCAAACACTAGTTCAAAAATTGTAGCAAAATGGAAGATAATACTCACAATAAAATACCACTATTCCTATGAGCATCATTTTGTCAATCCAAAGAAAGTTTCACCTTTCAAAACATATACTTCCCAAGACAATTTGCCTCACTTGAAATATCCAAAGCCGAAATTTACAAGGAAATTCACAGAAATTTCAAATTGCTATAGGATTTCTCACTCAAAAATCCATGTGAAAATGAGATGAAGTCAACCTCTATTTGTAAAGGAGGTGCTCAAATTACTTTATAAAAAATTAATAATTTCGTAAGTTAAAATCCTGTAAATTAGCCTAAGGAGGCGCCAAAAACGTTCTCTACAAATTAATGAAGCTAAAGTATTACAAATTGCGGCTTATGAAGCCACATGTACAAAATCTATGGGCACAAGCCCCCAAAAGATGATCCTTCTCCATAAATGAAGGGAAAGAAAGGGGTGTTGGTGCAACATCCAACCTCCAAAGGCCCTTCAATCACAAAACTTCCTCAAAAAATCTTCCAATCTGCCACCAAAAAGCCTCTAAATTTGGGCACACAACCCCAAATGGTGGAAAATCCACCAAATTAGCTTGTAAAGCTCCAAAATCAGCCTCCAAAGGGGTAGAATGTTGGAATTTCCACGCACCCTAGCTCTGATCCATGACTTAGCGAAGGACATAAATATACTAGAGATGCCCAACTATAAAGTACTTTGCACAACGAAAAAATAATAGACAATATTTTTGGCCCAAATAGTGTTCCTTATTTGTCCATCAATAAGAAAACAATAGGGATCCCATACTAGGGATCATGGCCCTTGACAAACCCACATACAATGCTATAGTACACAATATACAAGTGTTTTTCCTCAACTAGATTCAACTAGGGTTGAGGCCTAGTCCATTAGGTCCTCATGTGCCCAAATACAAATACGATCAGTGTCCTTCACCTAGAAATCACAACAATAAGATACTTAACTCAAGCGGGATGTTTCCCTAAGCCCACAGAAACCAATATTCTTGTTGTCCTTGGTGTAGCCTTTGTCCTTTGCTTCTATAGTCTTCCTTTGTGTACTATATGCTCCTTTAGACAACATCCAAAAACTATCCACCAATAAGTAGCTCCTTTAGCCCACTGATCCACTTTCATGTTGCGTTTAGTTGGTCCCTTTAGCTGGTATAGGTCTCCCACATACTCAACAACTCCTTTTCTTCTCCTTTCAGCCTTGGCAGTACTCTTTATGTCCTTGACCTCTCTTCAACTCATCCCTCCTAGTTGTGGCTTGTCCTACAAGCCTACACAAAGAAATGGACTTCCTCACTACCCTTACACAGGCTTGATCTATCCTTTGGCTTGTTACCCTTACACATGCCTGATCTATCCTTCGACTTGTTGCCCAGGCAACCCTACAACCTAAGTTGTAGGAAACGTTTCTGGTCGGAAACAAAACGAAAGGACGAAACTCGTACCTTACGACTTGGAAACTCTTTTCCGGCCGTATTGGCCTGTTTCACACTGGGGAAACGTGACAAGTACCGCTAGAAACGAGTTTCCAGGCCGTACAACGGAGTTTCCAGTTAACACTTGATGTTTTCTTTTCTTTTATTTTTTTAATTTTTTCGCTACTAATTTTTTATTGGGCAACTAGAATATCTTCTAGATGCTTCTAGTTCTCTCTTAAGTTATAAAAAAGAGGATTTTTTTGAGTGGGGCAGCCTAATGTTCAAGTGTATGGCCCTAGTGTTGATATGTAGTTCATGGTAATGTTAAATTTTTAAAGTAAAAGTGACATTCTCCTTTATCTTTAGGATGAAAATGAAAGATAAAGGAGTGTCACTTTTACTTAAATCTTTAACATTACCACGAAATGACTCGGGATGTTTGAGAGTGGTTTCGTTCTCATTGGATTTCATATGAAGAAAGTAGAATTTTAAATCTCACTCAAAATCTAACCGACTTATCTATTTTTTAGGATTTCAAGATTTGGGGGATTGCAATTTTTCCATTGGATTTTGTTATGTACTAGGGTATGTAAGGTGTATTTAATCAAGAGAACCAAGCCCTCTATGCAAGGGAGACTCCTAGTAATCAAGAGCACCTAGGGTACTAGCATATGGGACTTGTATTTAATCAATAGCACTAAGGTCGTTCGACTATGTAGGAGGAGTGGCCCTAGTGTTGATATGTAGTTCATGGTAATGTTAAATTTTTAAAGTAAAAGTGACATTCTCCTTTATCTTTAGGATGAAAATGAAAGATAAAGGAGTGTCACTTTTACTTAAATCTTTAACATTACCACGAAATGACTCGGGATGTTTGAGAGTGGTTTCGTCCTCATTGGATTTCATATGAAGAAAGTAGAATTTTAGATCTCACTCAAAATCTAACCGACTTATCTATTTTTTAGGATTTCAAGATTCGGGGGATTGCAATGTTTCCATTGGATTTTGTTATGTACTAGGGTATGGAAGGTGTATTTAATCAAGAGAACCAAGCCCTCTATGCAAGGGAGACTCCTAGTAATCAAGAGCACCTAGGGTACTAGCATATGGGACTTGTATTTAATCAATAGCACTAAGGTCGTTCGACTATGTAGGAGGAGACTTCCAATCAAGCATGAGACAAGAAATTAGAAATTTCTCGTGGCTGATTTTGGATATTGCTATTTTCATTATGTTATCATTCACGAGTAAATGTAATGTAAATTTATAGACTTATAGTTTATGCATTGACAATTTACAATTTAATCATAACGTAATAAATTAGAATGTATCATGCATGCTTTATGATTGCAGATATTTCTTAAATGTCCTCATATTATGCATTGCCAATTTACAATTTAATCATAATGTAATAAATTAGAATGTATCATGCATGCTTTATGATTGCACATATTTCTTAAATGTCCTCGTAT
>APFE030486785.1:0-11899 GCA_000404065.3 Pinus taeda | reverse complement strand
GATGGGATAGGCTTGTCTTAGGTAGGCTAGGCTAGGCTTAGGATAATGTATGCTAGGGTAGGTTGGGTTATGCTAGGGTAGGCTAGGTGGGCTAGCCTACGATATGTTATGCTATGGTAGGTAGGGTAGGGTAGGCTAGTGTAGGCTAGGTAGGCTAGGGTAGGGTAGGGTAGGCCATGGTAGGTTAGGCTAGGGTAGGCTAGGGTAGGCTAAACTAGACTCCGATAGTGTAGGGTAGCGTAGCATAGGGTACGTTGGCTAGGTTAAGCTTGGGTAGGGTAGGATAGCCAAGGCTAGGCTAGGTTTATGTAGGTTATGATATGCTAGGATATGTAAGGCTAGGCTAGGCTAAGCTAAGCTAAGCTAGGTTATGGTAGGATAGGTTAGACAAGGGTAGGGTAGACTAAGCTAGGGTAGGTAGGCTTGGCTGGGCTAGGTGGACTTGGCTAGGCTAGGGTATGGTAGCGTAGGCTAGGTAGGTTAGGGTAGGCTAGCTTAGGCTAGGCTAGGTTGGGTAAGATAGGGCAGGTTAGGCTATGCTATGCTAGGGTAGGCTAGGCTAGGGTAGAGTAAGCTAGGCTTGGCTAGACTAGGCTAGGCTACACTAGGCTCAGTTGTAAGTTAGGGTAGGCTATTGTAGTCTATGTAGGGTACGGTAGGGTAGGGTAGTACAAGGTATGGTAGGCTAGGCTAAGCTAGGATAGGCTAGGCTAGGCTAGGCTATGGTAAGGTAGGATAGGCTAGGGTATGCTAGTTAGGATAAGCTTGGGTAGGTTAGGATAGGCGAGGCTATGCTAGGCTTAGGTAGGTTAGGATAGAGTAGGCTAGGATATGTTAGGCTAGGTTAGGGTAGAATAGGCTAGGCTAGGCTAGAGTATGCTAGGCTAGGGTAAAATAGGCTAATGTAGGCTAGGGTAGGCAAGGGTAAGCTAGGCTAAGCTAGCATAGGTTAGGCTAGTGTAGGCTAGGTTATGGTATGCTATGCTAGGCTAGGATGGGATAGGCTTGGCTTAGGTAGGCTAGGGTAGGTTAGGTTATGCTAGGGTATTCTAGGGTAGGTTAGGTTATGCTAGGGTAGGCTAGGTAAGCTAGCCTAGGATAGGCTATGCTATGTTAGGTAGGGTAGGGTAGGCTAGTGTAGGATAGGTAGGGTAGGGTAGGGTAGGGTAGGCCATGGTAGGTTAGGCTAGGGTAGGCCACACTAGACTCTGTTAGTGTAGGGTAGCGTAGCATAGGGTACACTAGCTAGGTTAAGCTTGGGTAGGGTAGGATAGGCAAGGCTAGGCTAGGTTTGTAGGTTATGATATGCTAGGATAGGTTAGGCTAGGCTAGGCTAAGCTAAGCTAAGCTAGGTTATGGTAGGATAGGTTAGACAAGGGTAGGGTAGGGTAGAGTAGGGTAGGCTAAGCAAGGCTAGGATAGTGCAAGGTATTGTAGGCAAGAGTAGGCTAAGGTAGGGTAGGTAGGCTAGGCCAAACTAAGTTAGGGTAAGCTAGGCTAGTGTAGGATAGGGTAGTCTACGGTATGGTAAGCTAGTTTAGTATAAACTAGGCTAGGGTAGCATAGGCTAGGTTAGGTTAGGCTAGGCTAGGCTAGGCTAAGGTAGGCTAGGCTAGGGGAGGATGGGATAGGCTTGGCTTAGGCAGGCTAGGCTAGGCTTAGGATAGGGTAAGCTAGGGTAGGCTAGGCTGGGCTAAGTTATGCTAGGTAGGCTAGGTCAGCTACGGTAAGCTAGGTAGGCTAGGTAGGTTAGGTAGGCTAGGGTTGGGTAGGGTGGGCCAGGGTAGGTTAGGGTAGGTTAAGGTAGGGTAGGTTAGGGTAGGGTAGGCAAGGCTCGACTATGGTAGTGTAGGTTAGCATAATGTAGGGTAGGCTAGCTAGGCTAAGCTTGGATAGGGTAGGATAGGCTAGTGTAGGCTAGGGTAGTCTAGGGTAGGGTAGGCTAGGTTAGAGTAGGGTAGGCTAAGCTAGGGAAGGGTAATCTAGGGTAGGGTAGGTTAGGGTAGGGTAGGCAAGGATAGTTTAGTGGATGGTAGGCTAGGGTAGGGTAGGCTAAGGTAGGCTAGGGTAGGCTAGGCAAGGATAGGTAGGTCCGACTATGTTATGGTATGGTAGGTTAGGATAGGGTAGGGTGTGGCTAGGGTAGGCTAGGGGGTGGTAGGTTAGGCTAGGGTAGTGTAGTCTAGGCTAGGCTAGGCTAGGCTAGGCTAGTGTAGGCTAGGATATGCTAGGTTAGGCTAGGCTTAGGGAGGGAAGGCTAGGAGAGGTAATCTGAAATGTTTAAACTTGAATATTTTTAACAATTTGTATTTTAGGCTAGGCTAGGCTTGGCTAGGATAGGCTAGGGTAAGCTAGTCTGGGGTAGGCTAGGGTAAGCTAGTCTGGGGTAGGCTAGGGTAGGCTACCTTAGGCAAGCCTACGATAGGCTACCCTAGCTTAGGCTAGGCTAGGCTAGGTTAGGATAGGGTAGAGAAGGCCAAGCTAGTTTAGGCTAGCCTAGCCTAGGCTAGGCTAGGTTAGGACAGGGTAGAGAAGGCCAAGCTAGTTTAGGCTTAGCCTAGCCTCGACTAATCTTAGAATAGGGTAGGCTAATCTAGTTGAGGCCATGGTAGACTAGGCTAGTTTAAGTGAGGCTAGGCTAAGCCAGGCTATGTTGGGTTACACTCAACTAGTTTAGGCTATATTAGACATGTGTTAGGCTATGTTAGATAATCTAGTTTAGGATAGGTTAGGCTACTCTAGTTCAGGATAAGCTAGTTAAGGTAAAGCTAGGCTAGGAAAAGTTATTTTAGTCTAGATAGGCTAGGCTATGCTAGATTAGGCCAGGCTAGATCAACCTAGTGGCTAGGCTGGATTGGGGTAGGCCAGATTAGCCTAGATTAGATTGGATTAGGCTACGGTAGGCTAGGCTAAGTTAGGTTAGGCTAGGCTAGATTAGGATAGGCTAAGCTAGGAGAGGCTAGATTAGGATAGGTTGGATTAGGCTAGATTAGGTTAAGCTATGCAACACTAGTATAGGCTAGGCTAGTATAGTGTATGCTAGATTAGGCTGGGCTCGGCTAGGCTATGCTAATTGTACGAATGATGTCCTAAATCCTCGTATAAGGGAGATGTGTAGGTATTATGATGGTTTATGCCTTTGTCTGAAACATATTTTAGTCTAGCCTTTAGCTACATATGTGATGATTTCACTCCATGAATTGTAACACTAATATGTACAATTTCATATTCATATAGCTATGGATAGAAAGAAGATATACCATCATTGAAAACTTAGAAGATCATTGTTGAGATATAGAGAGGTTATTAAAAATTATTTGGTGTTCTAGTAACATATTAATCGGTGCTTTCATGTCTTCTAATATGCTTGATTCCACCAGGAATAATGAAAAACACAATTTTATGAGTCTAGGAAACTATAGATCTTTGAACTCAGTGGCCACTAATTATGTGTTGTCACAATATATCCACCTGCTAGCAACAGAAGTTGTAAAGGGAGAGTATATACCAATCATATATCTATCTATATTAGATAAAAATGTTGAGGGATGCCTAGAGAGGAAAACATGCATCTTAATCTAGATTGTGCAATGTAGGGATTATTTGAGGTAAATAAAAGTTAATTGCTATTATGTTGTTTTGAGTAAGCCATAAATCTAGTGCAGTCAAAATATCAACATAAAAGTTAAATTGTGACACTCTGTTTAAAGGATGAATTTTGTGTTGAAATATATTTAGATTACTACAAAATAAATAATACCAAAAGAAACCTTTTATTTTATGCCTCTTCTCTGAAACAATTAACATACATTTTCAAAGTTTTTATGAATTTTAGGTAAATAAAATATCTTATTAATTTTTTAAGTTGTTATTTGAACTACAATTTTGATCATTTAGTCCAATACAAAAGTCATGAATATTGAAGGAATTGTAATTTTAAATTAATAAAATTTAAAAATTTATAAAGGCTACAGAAAACTAATCAATATTATCTAAAATTTTGTATTAGTTTTTGCATTTTGTTCACCATTTAATGTCGTGGACAAAGAAAATATGACGACCATTACATTCTATGTATCAGGATTATTGATATTATTTATATGTGTTTATGTGATTTACAATTATATTCAACACTTTTAACCTTATCATAGATATATAAATTAATTTTAAATGTTAGGAGACATCAATTCATTCTTCATAAACATCCATACTTTCCTTATAATGCATCTTCTATAAAAACTATCCTAGATCCATCTTAAATTCAAACCTATTAAGTAGATAGAGTGATAAGGTCTTTCAAGTTGCAAACCTTTCTTTTTGTTTTGCGCCAAAAAAAGAGGTTTTCATGTTGAAATATTTGATCGCTCTTAGTGCTTGATAGATCTAAAGTAAAGATAGATCTCTGTTGGTTCACCTCAACAATAAATTACCTTGTGTTATCTACAAATTTAAGGTGGAAATAAAGCACAACAAAACTGTTCAAAAAAACAAATTCAAAAACCAATTTTACATTTCAACAACGAACTCTCTTTCACTCTCTGTAACTCATTGTATCTTCCCGGTCTATACTTGATAGTCATGTCAAATTCTTCCAAGAAGTCCTATCAACAAGCTTTCTTCTCAGAAAGCTTAGGTTGTGATGCAAAATAACTTGCCACAACGTTGTCAGTCATGCCAACAAATGACTTCCCAATTAGGTAATGCCTCCACACATGAAGACAGTGAATGATTGTAGTCATCTCCTTCTCATGGACCGGATACCTTCGTTCTCTATCCTAGAACTTCCGACTCTCATACGCCACCGGATGCCCATCCTGCATAAGAATCCCTCCTATGGTAAAATCTGAAGCATCTTTGTGTACCTCAAATGGTCTCTCGAAGTCAGGTAACTTCACTATCGGTGTTGTAACGATCCTCCTCTTCAAGTCATCAAATGCCTCTTGACATTTATTCGTCCAACTCCATCTCTTGTATTTCTTAAATAGGTTTGTCAGTGATGATGTTATCTTGGAGTACCCCTCTTCAAACTTCCGTTGGTATTTGGTCATGCCAAAAAACACCCTCATCTCATGGGAATTCTTTGGTTCAACTGAGTCCTTGATCGCCTCCACTCTGCTCGGCTCCATCCATATGTACCCTTGACCAACTATATGTCCAAGGAATGGAATCTCAGTCTGAGCAAACACACACTTAGACTTCTTCAAGTACAACTGATTTGCCCTCAGTGCCTCAAACACCATCACCAAGTGCTTCTTATGATCCTCCATGTTGTCACTGTACAACACTATATAGTCCAAGTACACTACTACGAACGAAATCAAATATGGTCGTAGGACATTCATCAAAGTGCAAAACATAGTAGGAGCATTGAAAAACCCGAATGGCATAACAAGGAATTCAAAACTGTCATACCTTGTTACTATCGCGGTCTTCTTCTTGTCTCCTTTATCTATCTGCACCTGATAATAACCATGCCTCAAGTCCATCTTGGAAAAAAATCGGGCTTTCGCAAGCTTCTCAAAGCAATCAATAGCCAATGGAAAAGGATACCTATTCCTTACAGTCTGCTTGTTCAATGCACGGTAATCATAGCACATCCGTAGCTCATTCGAATCCTTCTTCCTCTAGAACAATATTGGAGCTCCATAGGGGGACCTTGACGGTCTGATGAAACCTGCATCGGCTAACTCCTTTAATTGTCATTTCAATTCCTCTAACTGAGGTCTTGACAATCGATAAGGTGCTTTAGCTGGAGGTTGCTTTCCTGGCTCAAGCTCAATGCTATGGTCCACTGCACGCCTTCGTGGAAGCCTCTTTGGTAGCTCATTAGGCATCAAATCTGCATATTTGGCCAGTACCTCAGAAATCTTGGCTAGAACAGGTGTCCCCACTCTATCACCTTCCACTCCTTTGAACATCACCGCATATGTCTCCATATCTAACTCCTTCATAGCCTTCTCCAAACATAGTGCAGAAACATGTTGCACCTTGACTTCCCTTCTTTGCCTATGAGTGGAAAAAGTCCAAGTTTGTGACTGTCCAACTCGCACCACCTCATCACAGAAGGGGACAAGAATTGCCTTGTTTCCCTTTAAGAAATCTTACCCAAATATCATATCAAAGTCATTCATATACATCACTGTGAAGTTCAACTAACCGTTCCAGTCTTTTATCTGTACAGGCACTTCGTGTGCCAAACCTGCCACTTTAGCTCTAGAGTTCACTACCTTGACTTCCACATTCGATGGGAAGATCATCAGTCCAAACTCTTTTGCTAACCGCGACGTCATTAAATTATGAGTGGCCCCCATGTCCACCAGAGCTTGAATGGTCTTGCCATGAACCATCAAGTCCACGAAACCCAGACTGTTCATCCATGATTTCTCCATAACTTTTCCCTTCATACATGTCTATTCTTTGGATTCACCAAGCTTCTTCAACCCTGAACCAGCTCTGATACAACCTGTCATGCCCCCAATTCCTTTTTCATTAATTGTTCGGGGTGTGACACCACCTAAATAGTTAACATGTTCCATTGTTAAGTTACTTTATGAATTAGGCCTTAACATTCATGTTTATTCATGAATAACATAAAATTAATGTGTGGAATCCATTAACATTACAATATAACCATCAACATCCATAAAATAGCAGAAGGAACACACTCATAGGCAATAAGAATCTTTTATTATATATGTAAATATTTTTACAATTGACCGAGAGCCAAGCTCCACCGGCATTATACCCAAGTCAAGCGCCCACCTCGTGCACGCCTACACAGTGGTCTCACCCTTCGTCTCAACACATAAGACTTTGCCGATTTTAGGCGAGCATGCCTGTGCACGACCCTCACCCAACTTACAAACGAACCCATGTAACGTTCGTCGGGCAGGCACCCATACACACCCTCCAACTGCGGTCGCCTTTGAATGGCAGGCGGGCGCCTTCATGCGCCCTCCACCGCACCTCAACTGATCACCAAACGCATGCCCAAAGCTTCGTGTAGCCTTGCCTAGGAAGCATGCACATATACCCGTGCCTCGCTGTAGCTTCGCTAAACCTTCCTTCGCACCTTTCACTTGATGAGCGATGTTCGAATGTGTTGCCTTTTCCAAGGCTCACCCTCCATACTTATATGGTGGCCAATGGAGGTCATGCCACCCGACCGACCCTCCATTCATCCTCCCAACTGACACGTACGTTTGAAATCCTGCCAGAAGTGTAGGTTGGCCCACCCATGGCACGAGACCGCCCCACCTCGTCTCGCCCATTTGCTAACTTTGCCCGGTCGGCCCACGGTGCAACTTGGCAGCTCGCCCGTGTATATAAACAAGGCAACCAACTCGTCCACAACACTTGTCTCGCCCTCGATCACCTTTAGCTCGCATGTTTCATCACTTTTTTTGGTGGGTGGGTGCGCTCTGGTGACTCGCAAGCCGCAGGGTGTTACACCGAGGGTGGAAATTACGGATTTCGTAGAGGTGTGGTGATTCTTCAAACACCCCCCCTCAAATGCAACTCAGGGGAATCGAACCTTCGTCCAGGCTCTGATACCATGAAGAGGTTTTCCATTACACCAAAACTCAGAGGTTTTGGTAAACATTTCAGGCTCTGATACCATGAAGAGGTTTTCCGTTACACCAAAACCCACAGGTTTTGGTAAAAAATTCTAGGCTCTGATACCATGAAGAGTTTTTCCGTTACACCAAAACCCATAGGTTTTGGTAAACGTTCCAAACCCGTAACTAGGATCGCCCACAGGTTTTGGTAAAAATTCCAGGCTCTCATAACATGAAGAGGTTTTCCTTTACACCAAAACCCATAGATTTTGGTAAACATTCCAAAGCAGTAACTAGGATCCCCAAGGTCGAAATTAAGGATTCCATAGAGGTGCAGTGATTCTTCCAACATCCCCCTCAAACGCAATTTGGGGGAATCGAACCTGGGTCCAACCTCTCATACCATGAAGATGTTTTCCATTACACCAAAACCTATTGGTGTTGGTAAACGTTTGAAATCAGTAACTAGGATCCCCAAGGTGGAAATTAGGATCCCCACGATGGAAATTACAGATTTCGTAGTAACTAGGATCCCAAGGTGGAAATTACGTATTCCATAGAGATGCGGTGATTCTTCCAACACAATGTTGTGTGTTGTTTGTCTTCATGTGTATGTGTGTATTTTATCATCTTCATGTGTATGTGTGTATTTTATCGTTGAATCTGTTATATCTGTGAAAGACGGTAGAAGAGACTGCTTAGTGTATTTTATGTTTGACCGTTTTCATGTCCTCTCGACTGTGCAAACTGGTTAGTTTTGGTTCAGCTAAAGACTGTTGTTCAAAACTAGCTATGAGCCGATTTGTCGGCTATTCACCATCAACAATATTTGTCTAGCATTTTCTTAGAACTATGTTTATGATGAGAACTAGGATCCCAGGGTGGAAATTACGGATTCCATAGAGATGCGGTGATTCTTCCAACACTGTGTTGTGTGTTGTGTGTCTTCATGTGTATGTGTGTATTTTATCATCTTCATGTGTATTTGTGTATTTTATCATTAAATCTGTTATATCTGTGAAAGAGGGTAGAAGAGACTGCTTAGTGTATTTTACATTTGGCCGTTTGCATGTCCTCTCGACCGATACGCTGATTATCACTCAAGGATAAGCGCCCGATTACGCTGATATGCCATCGTTTTCATATGATACGTGAGCGTTTACGCAAGGTTTCTGCCGTTTATTGATCGATGTCATATGAATATGCGAGTAACCACTGTCGAATATGCACAATCCCACCCGTTATGCGAGCTGTAACGGTCGTTATGCGAGTTATCATAAGGGTTACGCCACATATCACTGAATACGCGAATTATCAGGAGATACACGAATTGTCAGCTGATAGTCTAATTATCACCACCTGATATACGAATTATTACTAAATACGTGAGATATCACGGACGATATGCAGATCATTATTGTCATATCTAGAGTTTTCTCGGGTTTTACCGAAAGTAATTTATATATATATTTAAATTGAGAATGTTACGACTTACCCAAGTTCGATTCTCATCGCGTTCTAGTTCAGGCGCTGTAAAATCATTTTCAGAAATTGCTGAAGTGCCACATACCAGGAGATCTGCCCATTCCAGGCGTTAAAAGACAATGGTGAGTGTTTGTTTGACTCGTAGCTAAATAAAAACAACAGCCTTCACAGTTACTGTGACTGCGAGACTGATATTCTCTCTGGCCATTTCGAGATCAATGAAGGACCGTTTAGAGGAAAAAGTATGAATGGCGCCATGGGGTTTGAGCTTTTAGGCCAGCAATTTTGGTCTCTGAGGAAAAAGAATTTTTGTCTCTGATGAAAAAGGTGTTGGGTATTTTTGTTGTGTTTGCAATTGGAAAATACCAAAACCACAAAAATAAAACACAGAGGCAATGCTCTATTTTCTTTACACCAGGATCTTTTACTCAGAGAAGTCTTTTTAAAAAAAAATTACAGAGCACAGAGTATTCCACCACCATAAAATGATTTCTATTCATTAAACAAAAACACTTACATATTAATCCTCTTTTACTCAGAGGGATTCACCAAAACATTTTCACAAAACTTACTCTGCCTCCTATGAAATTTTACACCACTGTGTGTAAATATTTCATTTACAATCGCTGTTGTGTGAAAACAAAACTTACAGGGAGTTACACATTTACCTTTTCACCTGTGTGAAACAATTCATGGATTTCAACAAAACTATCCACTGGTTTTCTTCATTTACTTTTTCTCCTTCTCCTGCACTGCTGTGCAATTTTTTTTACTTCTTACATTACAAACCAAAAACTTTACCCTGCTGCATTTTCACCATGATCTTCATTTGCTGCCTCTGTTCTTTTTTTTCTTACACACTGTTGTGTGTTTTCATTGCATATTCATTTGTTCGCTGCTGCGAATGCAATACCTTTCCTCCCGGTATGCGTTTTCACCATTACACATTACATTTTAATCCAATCCCCGTGTGCAAATAGAGTAAAACTTTACAATGGAGTCAACATTGCATATTCATTTGTTCGCTGCTGCGAATGCAATACCTTTCCTCCCCGTATGCGTTTTCACCATTACACATTACATTTTAATCCAATCCCCGTGTGCAAATAGAATAAAACTTTACAATGGAGTCAACACTGCTATTAAAACATAAACCAAAAAGAAATAAAAAAAAAACTTACGTTATGTTTTTTCGCCCATACTCCGTATTTACTCGCCGTATCAAAAACATTGAAAATTTTACCAAACATATGACATTGTATTAACTTAACGTATGGGATGGACCACGCTTCATTAATTTTGACAGGCCTCCGTATGTACTTTGGACAGTGTAAACGGCGGAGACCTTTCCTGGAGATCGAACGGTGGAGAGGATGCACTTCAATCGGACGCATATCGGGCGGGGTGAGTTGACCGAGCGATACCTTCCGATGGATGTCAGGTGATGATGTCACGGTTGTCCAGATGTCTGCATCGGAGCACCATCATACGGAAACCTCCTTAAGCCAAAAGCGGTGCGATAACCTTTCAGGCGGTTTGTGGTTTTCTGCTGAGTGGTTTCAGGGTTTGGACGGTCAGCATTGACTGCTGGCCTGCGCGCGCTCAGTTGGAATTATAATTTTAACACTCCCCTTTAATTTCAACTGCTGGGCATTCAGTCATACCCAGACACTTCCTCAAAAATTCAAAGCTTTTTTGATCCAATGGCTTTGTCAAGATGTCTGCAACCTGTTCTTGAGTCCTGCAATGTTCTAGGAAAATTTCTCCATTGTTCACCAATTCTCTGATGTAGTGAAACCTTGTATCGATGTGTTTCGTTCTCTTATGAAACACTGAATTCTTTGATAATGCAATAGCTGATCTATTGTCACAAAAAATCACTGTCTCTTTTGCCTGCTCTTGGCCTAAGCTCCTCAACATCCTTCTCATCCACACTGCTTGACATGCTGCTGCTGTAGCTGCCACATATTCAGCCTCTGCTGTAGACAATGCTACAATGGACTGCTTCTTAGAAGCCCATGAAATGGTTCCTGAACCCATATGAAAAACATAACTGGAAGTGCTCTTCCGATCATCAACACTTCCAGCCCAATCACTATCAGTGTATCCAACCAAATCTGAATGTTCTGAGACATTATATAAAATTCCAAACCTTTTAGTACCTTTGACATACCTCAGAATTCTTTTTGCTGCCTGCCAATGTGCCTCCTTTGGCCTCTCCATGAATCTGGAAATTAAACTAACAGCATACATAATATCAGGCCTAGTTGCTGTTAAATACATAAGGCTGCCTACAATACTCTTGTACAAACTAGGATCAAAATCCTTGCTGCTGTCCTCTCTGCTGAGTTTTAATCCCATCACTGTGGGAGTGATCGCTGCCTTACATTCTTCCATGGTAAATCTGCTCAATACTTGATCCACATATCTTGCCTGTGAGATAAAAATTCATTTTTCATTTTGATTTACTTCTATGCCTAAGAAGTATCTCAAGAAACCCATGTCAGTCATTTCAAATTCTTCCTTCATGACTGATTTAAAATTCTTGATGAGCTGATCATCATTACCTGTAAAAATAACATCATCAACATACAAGACAACAATTAAAATTTTACCATTCTTTTCTTTGATGTAGACGGTGGGTTTTCCTTCACACTTGTCGAATTCATTATCCAATAGATATGAATCTATTCTGTTGTACCATGCTCTTGGCGCTTGCTTCAGCCCATAAAGAGCTTTCTTCAATTTGCACACTTTGTTCTCTTCACCTTTCTTCTCATAGCCTAGAGGCTGTTCAACATAAACCTCTTCCTTTAACACTCCATTCAGGAATGCTGACTTCACATCCATTTGGT
>APFE030486782.1:38000-69495 GCA_000404065.3 Pinus taeda | reverse complement strand
CTCACATAGATTTACTGCTTATGGCAACCCAGAGGTTGAATCCTCATATTTTCACCTGTTCACGTGTCTATTGCTGAACAAATTCCTCTGAGATACAATTATCCATTTTCTCTATAAATATAAGCATTTGCAACACAAATAGTTAGTTATTGTTACAGTTGATATATCGTTGTTTTTCTGTTGTGTAATTGAGAGACATATTCCTCTGTTTCATAATACAACTCTATTTTTCACATGGTTGTTTAAGCGTGGTTTGAAGTAATAGCGTGTTAGTCCAAAGCTGTGCAGAGGGCCCCTGTGTAGCTGAGGTCCCTTATTTTGTTTTGTATAGTTTTTCATATATATTTTCTCTCATTTGAGCTATACATTTCTCATGTTTTGCTTATGATTTTAATCATTCTAATCCTGTATATGTTTTTGCAGCTTGTTACATTCTCTACTAACACTGGTCAGTGCACTTCAGAATAGGTCTTTAAGTCTGGTTATGCTCGAGCTTTTTAGTGTAGTTTTTTGCATCAAGTAGTGATTTGAGACTTGCTTCCTTTGCTGAACTTTAGTTTTCAATTTCAGTTGTTTATGCTTTTATTTAGTGAGATTTGTTTATTGTTCATGGTAGTTTAGATATTAGTTCTTCATGCTATATGATGATATCTCCAGAGCCTTTAGCTTAACCCCGTTTTAGAAGTTAATTGGTGAGCTATTGTGATTATAGGTGAAGTAATTGATTTTGATTTCATTAGTTTGCAAGTAGATAGTTTAGATGTCAGTTCTTTCATGCTATATGATGATATTTCTAGAGTCTTTAGCTTAACCCATTTTAGAAGTTAATTGATGAAATGTTGTGATTATAGATGAACTAATTGACTTTGCTTTCAATAGTGTGAAATTTAGATGTCATTCTTTTCATGCATATGATGATATTTATGGAGTCTTTAGCTTAACCCCATTTTAGAAGTTAATTGATGAAATATTGTGATTATGGGTGAAATCATTGACTAGTTTCTAGTTTCTTTACTCTTTCGTTTTGAGTGCAATAGTTTATTGGATTTCAATTCTACAAATAGGATGGATAACAGAGATAGTAACGTCATTTTCAGTACTTCATTTTTAGTGATTTATGTAGCTGCATGTTTACACTCTCATTCAAGTTATGTTTTTGTTGACAACATATTTTGAGATCTTTTAAGTTCTAAGTTTGGAAGTTATCATAAGAAGCATAAACCTTGTTTTCAATCCTACATCCACACTTGATCTTTTAAAGTATTCTTAAAACTTTAGACTAGGATTTCCATTTGCATTAAAACACTTTAGGAGACCAACAATAACAAGACCCCAAAACAAGATAAAATTGAAAACAGTGAGGTAAGAAAGGGGTTGTCCAGCACATATAGTGCACTACACTTCATCAGTTTATGACTTTCAGATTGATAACTTATGTAGCAATTTAGGACACACTAAATTGACTAAACATTTTGGCGCCATTTTCGGGGAAGTATAACTAGGTAGCCGATATCTTACATTAAAAAAGAAGAAGGGAAAATTAATAATTTCTTGAAGTATGCTCTCCTCTTGCACCTAGTGATATGGAGGATCAAAAAAAGGATTACTATCCCAATTAAAAATCATCAAAAAAATGGCATGCATAGAGAAAGAGATTCTAGGGGAAGGTTTATATCTAGGGGAAAAAGTGCAATTTTTACAACTGCAACTACTTCAAGGAATAGACAAGATACACCTCCATCCCAGAATCATACTCCCAACCTTAGGATTCCTGGAATTCAAGGGGTAGGTACTGAATTAGAAGATTCTCCCACTCCATCTACTAAATTTGACCTAGGAGAAGAACCCTTCTTCACCTACATAGGGGAGCCTATTGTAGTGGAAGAAGTAGAATTACCTAGAGAAGAAGAGGAGGTATAAACTCTCTCCATCAACCATTAATAGAGGAGCCAGAAGATTCTAAAGAACCTATCGTGGAAAAAGAAGTACAAGATGGAGAATTTTCACTATTTGGAGGAAGGGGTAGAGGAGGAGGTAGAGGAAATAATGGAGGTCATAGAGGAAATAATGGAGGAGGTAGAGGTAACAATGGGAGAAATAGGGAAGGAGATAACTCATTTGGATTCCCTATAGTAGATGAGGAAACCCATACAACAACGAAAAACATTTCACCATCTTTCATCCCAAAATTTTATGGATTGTGAAGTGAGGATCTTGAAACATTTCTATTTTATTTTGAAGTCTTATGCTAAACCTATGATTATTTAGAATAATCTCAAAAACTCAGATTGTTCCCTTCAAAATTGAAATGGGCTGCTCTGAAATGGTTCATGGGTTTAGTCACTCAATCTATTAGGACTTGGAATGATATGAGGCAGGAATTTTTGGATAGGTATCTAGATTATTGTATGCCTACTAATTATAAGGACGAGGTATTCAAAATGATGCAAAAAGAAGATGAGAACTTAGAGGATTTTCTTGGGAGGTTTCAATACAACTTAAAGAGAGAAAAAATGAACAATTTGGATGAGGAGGAAACCTTGAAAGCCCTTTTATTGAAAGCCATTAGAGATGAATGGATAGATATTTTAAATATGATGGGGAAGGGAGACATCTCTCAACTTCCACTAAGTGACATAGCAGAACTATGTGTCCATCTCTCAAGGGGAAAATCTAAAACTGGAAAAGGGCCTAGAGATCCTTCTCTTATTAGAGCAAACAAATCTACAACTGGGATAGTAAGTAGGGCAGAAATTGGCAATATGCTTGTTGAGTTCAAAACTGACATTCTAGGGAGCCTTAGTGAATAGCTAGACACCCTCAAAATTCAAAACAAGCAAAAAACAGAAGTTGACGCCTTAGCCATCTTTTGCCCAAAATGTAGAAAGAAACATGCCCTAAGAGAATGTCCCTTAGATGTAAAAGTTGTAGAAACATGTATGATTTGCTCAGAAAGTCATGAGACCAAGGATTGTCCTTGAATCCCAGGGCTTAAGGCTATCTTTCAGAAGGACCCAAATTCTGTAGAATCTCTTTGCTTTGCTCCAAGAAGACCTTAGCAAGGGCAACAAAATCAAGGATTTAACAATCCAATGAATTTTCAGCCCCCACCAAATTGGAATTCTTGGCAACAACCTTGGCCTCAACCTCAAAATCAGTATCAATCTCAATCATGGGAACAAGGGGTACAAAATCCTTATGGGATATTTGCTCGATATTATCAATATCCTCCATCTTATCAGGGCTATCCTACCCCATAAAACTAACAACAAAATCCACAACTTCCAAATCAAAGCCCACAACTTTCATTGCCATTTCCACAACAACAACCTCCTCAACAAAATCAAAGTCCTCAACTCTTGCTTCCATTTCAACAAAAGCCAAATCAATTACCAGCCCAACCAGTACCAAATCCCAACAACAAAAACCCTCAGAATGCTTACATGGTAGAAGGACAACAATTTCCTACCTACATGATTGTTCCTGTAAATCTTAACGATGTTCAACTTAGATCTAGTAGGATTTTAGAAAAGGAAAAACCTTCTATATATGTTCAAGAGCAAGATTCTTTTGAAGAGGATTCTCTAAATGTCAATAAAAGTTTTGAAGAAGCATCCCTTCAAAACCCAACCATTCAAAAAGAAAAGCAAGAAGAATCAACCCCTACAACTCCTATAGTTGAGCAACCTGTATCTACATCGACACCTCCTTTTCCTGAGAGATTACAAATTGATAGGGGAGTGGAAAAACAAATCTTGTTGCTTGAATATGATTTCCTAGATGAATTAAAGAATGTTTGTATCAAGATTCCCTTGCTACAAGCCATTAGAGAGATTCCTATTCTAGCAAAAAAAATAAAGGAGTTGAGTATCAAAAGACCAGGTAAGAAACCAAGAGACACAAAAAGAATCCACCTGGTAGGAAAAATAGCAGATATCATGATGGGAAATATTACCATGTATAAATATGTGGATCCAGGTAGTCCAATTTTCAAGACACACATAAATGGAATAGAAATTCAAATACATTGATTGACTTAGGGAATGCTATAAACATTATGAGTAGACAGACTATGGAACAGATTAAACTTCCTAATCTTCTTTTCACACCTACCTTACTGCAACTTGCAGATAGATCTGTAATCAAACTAGATGGTGTACTAGAAGATATTTAGGTCTCCTTAGATTCTTGGGAATATCCAGTGGATTTCATGATTTTGACTCTCAAGTATAATCTAGGAGGACATCCACTCATATTAGGAAGACCTTGGCTAGCCACAACTGATGCTTTTATTAGTTGTAGTTCAACAAAGAAATTTACTTTGTATCCTCCAGCAAAAGCAATCATAGAAGTAGAAGACAATGAATGGGTCAATGATGAAGATGCTATACAACCTGTCTTTACTCTCTCCGAAGTTAGTGAAGATAGTCAAATCCTGAACACATTAGAAAATTTTGAAACATCTTCAGAATATGATCACACACAATTTCAATTAGATTCTGATATTGAATACTTCTCATCAAGGCAAATGTCTCTCTACTCTATGGAAGAGTTTGGCAGTTTTGTAGTTGAAAATTTTCCAGGTAAAACATTGAATATTAACAAAAACTTGGAAAAGTTACACCAAGAAGAGCTAACCAAAATCTTACAAAAACATTCTACTGCATTTGCATGGGAGTCTATTGATATGAAAGGTATTGACCCTAAGACTTGCATCCATCATATATATATTGAGGAAACAATAGACCAATCAGACAACCTCAGAGAAGGATGAATCCAAATCTTAGGGAGATTGTGAAAGAAGAGCTCCAAAAATTACTCAATGTGAACTTCATGTACCCAATCTAGATAGCTGATGGGTTTCTCCCTTGGTGATAGTGCCAAAAAAGAATGGTAAATGGAGGGTGTGCATTGATTATAGGGAATTGAATAAATAAACCTTGAAGGATCACTTTCCTTTTCCCTTTATCGATCAATTATTAGATACATTAGCAGACAAAAAGTACTTTTCATTTCTAGATGGTTTTAGTGGTTATAATCAAATTCAGGTAGCACCTGAAGATCAGGATAAAATCACATTTACTTGTCCATGGGGAACTTTTGCCTACCGAGTGCTTCCTTTTGGATTATGTAATGCACCTGCAACATTCCAAAGAGCAGTACTAGGAATTTTTTCTGATCTAATCCATGATTATGTAGAGGTATATATGGATGATTTTACAGTCTATGGTAATACATTTGAAGAAACCTTAGAAAATTTGGAAAAAGTTCTTATAAGATGTAAAGAAACAAATCTTTCATTAAGCCATGAAAAATGCTTTATGATGTTTACTGAAGGTATTGTTTTGGGAAATCATATTTCAGGGGATGGGATTAAAGTAGACAAATCCAAATTTGAGTCATCTCCAACTTACCTATTCCAAATTGTCAAAAAGATGTTAGAAGTTTTCTAGGATCTACTGGATATTATAGAAGATTTATAGAAAACTTTACCAAAATAGCATCTCCACTCTTCAAACTACTTACAAATGACTGTGAATTCAAGTGGAGTCCTAATTCCCAATAAGCATTTGAAGCTTTGAAAATAAGAATATCTAAAGCACCTATCTTGAGAGGACCAAATTGGAAACTTCCTTTCCATATTTCTATAGATGCTTCAGATACAGCTCTAGGAGCCGTATTGGGACAAAAAGACTTGATTCCTTATGCCATTTACTATACCAGTAAAATTTTTACTCCCACTGAGTTGAATTATACTGTGACTAAAAAAGAGTTCTTAGCTGTTGTTCATGCAATTAATAAGTTCAGACATTATATAACAGTCTATGAAACTTTTATTCATACTGATCATTCTGCAATTAGATATCTGATGAACAAACCTATTACTAATGGAAGAGTTATAAGATGGCTCCTACTTTTACAGTAATTCAATATTACTGTGTTAGATAGACCTGGGAAACAAAACATAGTTGTTGTTTTCTTTTCTGGGATTCAATATATCAAAGAATATTCTCCTGTAGAGGATAAGTTTCCTGATGAATACTTATTTGCAGTAACTACTAAAACTCCTTGGTTTGCAGATATGGCTAACTATTTGGTTACAGGGAAACTACCTCAACATTTATTTCCTAGTGAAAGAAGAAAGATTATTCAGGATAGTTCAAGATATTCATGGATTTCTAACGAATTTTTTAAAACAGGGCCAGACTTTGTGATCAGAAGATGTGTTAGGGAAGATGAAATGTCTGATGTTCTCAAAGCGTGTCATGATGAATCGTGTCTGACAAGAGGACAGCATATAAAATCCTTTCTTTAGGATATTATTGGTCGTCCCTCTTCAAAGATTCAAAACAATATGTCAAAAGGTGTGACAACTGCCAAAGGGTAGGGAAACCTACCCCCTCAAATGAGATGCCATTACAACCTTAGGTACTCGTTGAACCCTTTGAAAAATGGGCTTTAGACTTTATTGGACCTATTAATCCTCCATCGAAGAAGAAAAAGTATATATTGGTATGTACTGATTATGTCACTAAATGGGTAGAAGCCAAAGCATTATTTTCTGCTATTGAAAATATGGTAGTTAATTTTCTTTATGAGGATATTTTTACTCATTTTGGTGTTCCAAGAGAAATTATGATAGATCAGGGAAGTCAATTCACATCCAGAATGATGGAGAAGCTTATGGAATAGTGCAAGGTCAAGCGTAGGAAATCCACTCCTTATCATCCGCAAGCAAATGGTCAAGTGGAGTCCACAAATAAAGTAATTGAAGGAATCATTACCAAGAATGTGCATTTACATAGAAGAGATTGGGCAGAAAGGCTTACTGAAGCCTTATGGGCCTACAAAACTACATGGAGGAACACAACACGACACACTCCCTATGAACTTGTTTATGGGAAGGAAGTTCTGCTCCCCATTGAGTTCCAAGTTAAAACCTTCAAGATGGCAGTTCAATTGGGAATGGATCTATCAGAAGCTCAAAAGCATAGACTGGAGCAGTTGAATGAACTAGATGAGATCAGACAAGAAGTAATTCAAAGAAATGATCTAGTTTAGCAGCAGAGAGCTAAGTGGCATGACCAATACATCAAGGACAAAAAGTTTCAAGAAGGAGATTGGGCATTGCTATTTGATTCAAAGTTCAAAGATTTTCAAGGTAAATTTTAGACTCATTGGCTTGGGCCATATGAGATTGAAAAAGTTTTTAGCAATGGAGTGGTAAGAATCAAAACAATTGATGAGCATCAAACTCCTCTCATTGTGAATGGTCATAGATTGAAGACCTATCATAAGCCACTCTAAAAGGAGGAGTTTATCAAGATCTTTCAAGATAATTCTGCAGTGAGGCTGGTGAAGAAGAATCATTCTTCTCCACCAGCCTAGTCTTTGTCCTTTTCATCATCATATAAAAAAAAATAAAAGAAAAAAAAAGAATAATGTATAAGCCTGAAAACCAATCATTGATTGGCAATATTATACAGAAAATACAGGGCGAAAATCAGAAGATTCTGACACCCTATATTTTCTAAAAAAAAAATCTCTCATTTCACTCATTATTTGTTCCATTCCATTTCATTTCGCTCCGTCTCACCACCACATTCCATCAATAAAATTTCTTTCAGTTTCTCTTCATATTCACCTTTCTATGTATCATCCATACAATCATTTTTCATTTCCATTCATTTTCCAAGTCATATGTTATTCACTATGTCAGTTTTTGCAGCTAAATTCTGATTCTGCAGCTGAATTCTGATTCCACAATTGATTGCTGATTCCACAGCTAATCCTCTGTTACTCTGTAGTGACAGTCAAGTGATTAGCTAAATAATAATAAAAGCAAGATGCAGGTATGGAAGAAGAAGATCTTTGAAGACATCAACACCTGAAAAGCACCTACAGAGGCAACCAATTAAAAGTTAGCAAAACGAAAGAGGTATGATTCCAAGGTATGGACAAAACCATTTTCAAATCGCATTTCAAACGCATAATTGTATAGTTTGTAAATCACAACCTCCATAATGTGTAATGATTTGACTTGATGGCTGCTTTAATTCAACCATATTCTCTGCATCAATTCTTATGGTCTCATAATCCATTCCCGAGTTTAACTTGTACTTAGTCGTACATCCTCATTACACTTGTTAAAACGGTTAATCATGCAGACATGAGCTGATTGAATACATCTCTCTTCCACTGACGTTCGACTCTGTAGCCTTTTATGAACTCAAAATTTGTTCAGTTTCGCAAATTTCACAAGTGACACTTTGCCTCCATGCTTCCACACCAGGTTTTACAATCCTTGGTTCATTGTTTGTTTACATAGACTTCTGCTCCATGAACCCACTCTCATTTCATGCTCAACATTCTTCCCATTTTATAATGATTGATTTTATTCATAGCCCTCTTCTATTTTCTACTCACATAACCATTCTGCTCCCGTAAAACTTTCATTTATAGAGGTGCCCCTACAGTGAGAAGGAGGAATGGGTCTTATAGTGAGAACAAAGCCCGAAGGGGTTAAATTCATGGAAGGATACCCGCAGCTTAAGAGCACATTGAAGAAGGAAAGATGGTTGCAGTTTATTAAGAAGTTCAAGGGTCATAATAAGGAAGTTACAAAAAACGTTTGCAAGATATTTCAATGGTGTAGAAGTTGAAATTGGGGATATCAAATTTCCAGTGACAGAGTCATCAATTGCAGCAGCTACAGAGCTTCCACAAGAATGGAAGAGATGGTTTAAGAATAAGGACTTCGATGAAAAGGTTTGGAGGGTCATTCTTCGTAATTTAGGTATGGACGTATCAATCTTTAAACGAGGAATTCCTATTTCAGCCTTAAAAGATAAATGGACTAGTCTGTTGTTGATGATTCAAAAATTCATTACATGAGAGGGTAGGTATGGCTCCATGTACATGTATCATATCAGATTATTAATGAATTTCTTGGAGAATGAAACTATCAACCTTCCTTATTTCTTGTTGAGTAGTTTGAGAAAAATGTCTACTACTGTGCAAAATAATATAGATGGTGTGGAGCCTCATCTCTATCATCATGGCCTTATAAATCCTGGTTGAGAATCATTTGAAAGAGGGGAAAGATACATGGGAAAAATTCCTAGTTAGGAACTTCTTCCAAGACCCTCCTGAAGTGCCTGAGGGGAGTTCAGCAAAGAAAAGTAGGAGGAAAATAACAAATTTAACAATTCAAGATACTCCTACTAGTGTGACCAAGAAAAACAATGAAGAAGAATTGCCTTCTGAAACATTAATTGAGATTAGGAAACAAGTAAAATAGAAAGGAAAGAGGAATATTGAAGACATTTTCCAGACTCCTGAACCTTCTTCAGAAGAAGAGCAAGTGCTTTCTAAGAGATTAATTCATCTTAAAAAAATAGTCAACTAAGGCAAAACGAAAAGGAAAGGAGAAACAGAGCATAGAAAAGGGAGACACAAGCTCACAAGGTCTAAGAAGAAGCTCTAGATTAAAGGGAAAATTGAAGAAAACACAAATCAAAGGAGCTCACTTCACAGACTTGGGAGGTGAAACTCCAGATGAGTCACTAGAAAACACTTCACTTGATAAAAGTCCACAATATTCTCCTTCTCCTCAGTTAGATTTTGAAAATAGTCCAAGGAAGACAACTCCAGAAATTGATCAAACTCAACAGCATATGTATGATTTCATTGAATCATTGGAACAATAGAAAAGTACAGCAGAGCAAGGAGCTTCATCTAATCAGCCAGGTACAACTCAAGAAACCTTGATACAGTCATTGAAGCAAGAAATTTATGAGCTGGAAGTCCTAAACAGGGATATCAAAAAGGAGAATGAAACATTAAAAGAGAAAAACAAATTGGACAAAATTATCCATGACAATACCATGCTGAATTTAGGATTATGGCACAAGAAAAATAGAAAACTGAAGAATAAGAATAGGAGGTTGAGTAGAGCCCTCATCAATCTCAAGTATAGATGTCTTATGATGATGGCTAGGATGACAGTGACAACAAGAAAGAAGAAGAAAAGGTTAGATGTCTTAGCAGAAGTTTTAGAGCAGATGAATTGAAGGAAGGATAGTTACAATTTTGGTTGCATGAGGACATGAAACATCTTCACAGTGGGTGTATGTTGAGCCCCAAAACTACCTTTCTTCCATGCATTTTATTAAACCCTTTCTCTTCTATTTTCCCATGTCACTGCCTCCTAAGCTATCAAAAGTTGTTACATGTTAATTTCAGGAGTGTATTTGAGTGATTTTCAAATTATATCATTGTGTGTGCTATTTGATCTAAGTTTTGCTTATCAGCTACGGAATGTAGCCACTATACATAGTTAACTCGCAATTCTACAACCATTTTCATTGTTCTATAGGTTACAAGTGTCGGTAGGAGGAATGAGACACATGGGCAGCTCAAGAATGATCCACACATGGATGAGGTCCTATTTGCTTAGCCAAATTCGTAACAAAAGGTTTCGGTCAAAGGGTGGTCAATAGAGAGTTCTACGTCAACTAGGACTTTGTTCCTGCATGTAAAAGAAGCCCAAAGCCATTCTTGAACTCGTGGATCCATTTTTGCCACCTGCAGGCCATATCAATAATGCAATACAACATCCACATCGCATAGATTTACTGCTGATTGCAACCGAGAGGCTGAATCCTCGGATTTTTACCTATTCATGTGTCTATTGTTGAACAAATTCCTCTGAGATACAGTTATCCATTTTCTCTATAAATATAAGCATTTACAATGCGGATAGTTAGCTCTTGATACGGTTGATATAGCGTTATTTTGTTGTTTTGTAACTGAGAGACATATTCCTTTGTTTCATAATAGAAAACTCTATTTTTCACATGGTTGTTTAAGCATTGTTTGAAGTAACATCGTGTTAGTCCAAAGCTATGCAGAGGGCCCCTGCGTAGCTAAGGTCCCTTCTTTTGTTTTGTATAGTTTTTCATGTATATTTTCTCTCATTTGAGCTATACTTTTCTCATGTTTTGCTTATGATTTTAATCATTCTAATCCTGTATATGTTTTTGCAGCTTGTTACAATCTCTACTAACACTGATTAGTGTACTTCAGAATAGGTCTTTAAGTCTAGTTATGCTCGAGATTTTTAGTGTAGTTTTTTGCATCAAGTAGTGATTTGAGACTTGCTTCCTCTGTTGAAATTTAGTTTTCAATTTCAGTTTTTTATGCTTTTATTTAGTGAGATTTGTTTACTGTTCAAGATAGTTTAGATATCAGTTCTTCATTCTATATGATGATATCTCCGGAGCCTTTAGCTTAACCCCGTTTTAGAAGTTAATTGACGAGCTATTGTGATTATAGGTGAAGTAATTGATTTTGCTTTCATTAGTCTGCAAGTAGATAGTTTAGATGTCAGTTCTTTCATGCTATATGATGATATTTCCGGAGTCTTTAGCTTAACCCCGTTTTAGAAGTTAATTGACGAAATATTGTGATTATAGATGAACTAATTGACTTTGCTTTCATTAGTGTGCAATTTAGATGTCATTCTTTTCGTGCCATATGATGATATTTCCGGAGTCTTTAGCTAAACCCCGTTTTAGAAGTCAATCGACGAAATATTGTGATTATGGGTGAAATCATTGACTAGTTTCCAGTTTCTTTACTTTTTGGTTTTGAGTGCAGCAATTTATTAGATTTCAATTATGCAATTAGGATGGACAACGGAGATAGTAACCTCATTTTCAGTACTTAATTTTTAGTTCGGTTTATGTAGATGCATGTTCACACTCTTATTCAAGTTCTGATTTTGTAGACAACATGTTTTGATATTTTTTTTAAGTTCTAAGTTTGGAAATTATCATAAGAAGCATAAACCTTGTCTTCAATTCTACATCCACACTTTTTTTTTGTAGAAGCAAGAGTCAGACCTTTCATTTCATTAAATGGGAATATAAATTACATAAAATACAACAGTTCACAAGGAACTGTAGACTAAGGAAAAAAACCAATCTCTAACTGTCATCGAGCCAAAGGCAAAAGCCCCGACCCCTACACACAAAACCTCTAAACCCTTAAAAGAAACACAAAGCTGGGACCAAATGGTCAAACCACCAAAAGCAGGCTAACGAGAATAAAGAATCGGACCGGAAGAGGAAAAAAAGTACCAATCTATAAGGATTTTGGGTCCAAATTACTCACAAACCCTCGAACCTATAGAACGTATTATAATAAATGATTCTCGCCAAGAATATTTTCCCACCCACTAAGAATAAATTGCCACGAGGATTCCTGCCTTCATCCATACTTGCATATTTAATCTCTACCGTCATATCACCTTGCCCAATCGAATGGCAGTGGAGGATTTTTCATTGTGTAGAAGCACGAGGCTTACTGACATGGACCCACCAACAAGCTCAGTCGTTCCTAACAATAGATCCACCTTTCTTAATCCGACAACTGAGGATCATATCACACGGGTCTACATCACTGAAAAATAGTGTGCAATGAAGGCGGTATTCAATCTTACCCCTTGGCCACATGTTTCCCGATGAGTGGAATCGCTCCCAAATCGAAAAAACCGCTTCCTGCTTGCAAGGCGTACGATCACTGAAAAATCACCCCAAACGCGGTATAGCGTGCACCGACGGAAAAGTAGGGATTTTGAGGCCAATGATAGATCACAGATTCTGGTCTCTTGCAGCATCCCCTCTACGCCTGTACCCGATCCAATGTAAGATGTTGCTTCCACCATCCAGCTGCCCATCCAAAACACAGAGTCTCCTAAGCTCCCTCCCCTTGGAGCCTCTATGAATGTACTTACCAGTGTTGCGAAGGCCGAAAATGGCCTGCAGCCCACTAAAGACCACACAGTGAATAAAATAGCTAATCATAAAGAAACTAAGTCATCTAGACCTTGCCTCCATGGCTCTGTTCCGAAACACCATACAGTCTTCATCTGCTTGGTTGTGACATTTCGCCTTTAATCTGTTCTGAGGCAACTCTTGCCAACCCATCGCAACCCTATTTGCTGTACAGATCACTCCTTGATTGGTCAGAATATCCACTAATTTGTTGGCCATTCTGCGCACATGGTTAAAACTAACTGTTTGAAGGCCTTGGAGGTGAAGTTGAATCCATTGAAAGATGTGGATCAGCCTCTAGTTTTTTGAGATTTTATCCAGTTTTGTACCCCAGCTGATTCTCTTGATCGAGTTAATGATCAACTCAGAATCAGCTTCAACAATCACATTTTGGTGGTTATCCTGCACCAGGAAATCTAAACATTTCTCCATAGCCATTAATTCCACCATATTGTTAGTGGGTCTTCCCAAATGGCAATGGAAGATGAAAAGAATACTTCCATTTTCATCCCTTAACATCCCTCCATAACCAGCAGTACCCGGGTTGCCTTTTGAAGCCCCATCAATATTGTATTTAAAAAAACCTTTAGGGGGAGTATGCCAGAAATCCTGCTTAGAATCCATTGCTATTACCCTACTATCCAGGCCTTGATGAATAAGTCCTTGCAAACCCAGCTGACTGAGAATCCTCAAATCAGCTTCTAAAGGTGGGTTCTTAGGGGGATTTTGCACTATAGCAAATCATCTCCTTAAGCTGTTTTAAGATTTGCTCATAAAGGCAATAGGATGGCTTCTTTTCATTATTGAATATTCTATTATTCCTTTCTTTCCAGACATTCCAAATAATGAAGCTTGGCGTAAGAGCCCAAGCTGAATAAAGAAATTCATAATCTGAAAAGTTACTTCTCTAGTTGTTTAGGGTATTGATAATACTCCCTTTGTCCTGATCAGTCTGTTGGAAAATGGTGGCAAACATATCCCACAACCTAGAGATGAAAATGCAATTGTTGAGAAGGTGCTCCATTGTTTCCTCTTAGGCTTCACAGAGCTGGCATCTAGAAGGCCCCAGAACACCCCTCTTTCGAATGTTATCCTAGGTCAAAATTTTCCTATGCTGAACTAGCCACATGAAGAGTTTAATCTTCATCCAACCTGGATGCCTCCATAGTCTCTGCCAAATCCTATCTAGAACATGGGAATCTAGTTCAAGGAGTATGTGTTTTACCTCCTTAAGATTAAAGTTACCTTCATTATTGTAGCCCCATCTCAGTTGGTCATGCCCCCCAGACACTAAAATCTTCCTTTGCTCTAACATTTTCATAAGTGCCTCTGCTTTAGCTTTCAAGGGGCTATCATCTCTATAATCCAAGTTCCTCCAGGTTCTCCATTTTCGTATACCGTTAGTTTGGTCCCAAAAATCCGTTACCTTGGATAATCCTTTGTTATCTATTTCTTTCTTGAGGTCCACTAAGTCTTCTGTTAACAGTATAGGTTCTTGTTGCCATTTACCCTCCGAAATAAAGCTAAATCTCCATCTCTAATTTCCCAGAAGCTGTTTTTTGTACTAAGCCCCTGTTCTCCCAGGCCTTATTCCAGATTTGTGAGCCCTTTATATTTCCAGACATCCTTATATGATCATAAATTTTCCAAGAACTGGAATATTTTTCTTTCCAAATAATAGCCCAATGAGCTTTTGGGTCTTTTACCCAAAGCCACCATAATTTTGCTCCTAGAACCTTGCTTAGAATCTCCAGATCATCCAATCCGAGACCCCCATGGTTTTTGGGTTTGCAGATTTTCTCCCAGGCTACTAAGGCCCATTTCTTTCTTTCTTCCCCCTTGCCCCAAAGAAAGTCTCTTTGGATGGTTCTGAATTGTTGCAAGACTCCTTTTGATGCTGGGAGAGTTGATAGCATAAAGACTGGGATTGATTGAAGAACAACCTTTAAAAGCACCAACCTACCAGCTAAATTTAAAGATCTAATAGTCCATTTCCTGATTTTATCTTACAACTTATTAATCAATTGCTCCCAAATGCTTTTGAGTAAAGGTTTAGTAGTTAGAGGAACTCCCAAATATTTTGAAGGGAGGACATCCCTTTGAAAGCCCAAAATTCTGGAGATATTCCTATGAATAACAATATTGGTATTAATGAAAAAAATCTTAGATTTGGAGAGGTTAACATCCATACCTATAGCCAAGGCAAAATCATTCAGGATCTATTTATACGCAAGAGCTTCCTTGACTGTGGGGATTCCCTGCATAGTGACTTTAGTTTGTTTGTTTCTAAGATAACTACTCGTCTTAGTGGGACTAGAAGCTCTGAATGGACACTAGTTTTCCCGATAACAAAATGGCGACTCTGCTGGGGATGAAACAACACTTTTAGGGACTTTTAAGCCCTTGGTTTATGGACATATGGGGTTGTAGTTCCCAAATATGTCTATAACAAGTACTAATACCTTGCACCTCCAGTTGAACCAACTAGTGATCTGATCCTCCAAAGGGGAGAACTCTCACTATCATTTCCTTATCAGTGAGCATAAGGTCCTCTGAGGGTTAAGAATCTCTCTAGCTTTGAGGCTACTTGAGACTCTCCTCCTCTTTTATTGTTCCAAGTAAAGAGACCATTACTCGTATCCATGTCAACTAACTTCAGATTATCAATAAAAGTTTGAAATGCTAAAGAGTCTTTGCTAAGAGTTTTGGTTCCTCCTTTTTTCTCCGAAAGTGATTTGATCATGTTGAAGTCCCCCCCCATGATCCATGGTATTCCTGCATGTCTGTCTCTGAGATCCACAAGATAATATATAAACCTGAGTATATCATCCATTCTTTGAGGCCCACAAACATTCGTGACCAGATAGGTCTGCCTGTCTCCACCAGGTTGAGTAACCACTGATAAATAATTCCTTGATGCCTCAGCATCTATAATGTCAATCTTTTGGGTGTTCCGTAGAGTGCATATACCACCTGTTGTATTCTCTGCTTTGACATCTAGAAAATAAAATTGATTGAGCCATTTGCTATGTATTTCTTTTATTTTTTGAATGGAACATTTAGTTTCCTGGATAAAGATAATATCCAGAGCTGCTTGTTTCATTCTATTACTAAGTAATCTTTGTTTTCTTTTACTACCTAGACCCCTGATGTTCCAATATGTGAAATTCATCATTAAAGATTTGTAAAGGAGTAGCTGGTTAGGTCTTTCATCTTACTTGAATCAATCATTAGCTTTCCACATTCCATCAATAGCTCGTTCTGCTTTTTCTTGCCTCTTTTCTTTCTTGGGTTTCTAGGTGCTAATCCTGGTGTGGTTTTCATAGTTTTCACACCTTCGTTACCCTGCCTTTCATTGCTTCTTTGCCTCTCCAGCCCTTTAGCATGAGTTTTCCATAGGAACAATTGCTAAACTCTATTGAAATCCTCTTGAGGTAACGAATCTACCCCTCCCATTGTACCCTGTTTCAAGAACCCTTCCAAATCTAAGTGTTCTCTGTCAAGAATCTCCTGTAGTTCATGGTCCTCCATTTCCATCTCACTCTGTGTCATTTCCTGGTCCATTTCTAGTTCTGCATCACTCATCATGGCCTCTTTCTGTTTATTACTACCCTATGTTTGTTCATGTTCTTCTTCTTTATCTTTCTCCACTGGACTCCCTTCCATTGTTTGATCTAATTTTGCTATCTCTTCTTCTTCTTCAAGTACTTGGAACCTGTTCTGATTAATCTGTTGCCCTTCTGTTTGATGTGGCTTAGGCCCCCTTTTTCCCCCTTTTCCTCTATGTACCACTTTGTGAAAGCTTTCATTATCTTTCATAGTATTATCTTTACTCTTTTTCTCTATTTTACTAAGAGGGAAATCTATGAAAAGGTGCCCATGCTCATGGCATCTGCGACATCTGAAAGGAATATGTTCATAATCTATTGTTTGCACCCATTCTTCATCAAAAACGTTCAAGATTACCTCATCCAGTAAAGCTCCAGAGAGATCCATCTCCACACATATTCTTGCAAAGGATGTGTATTTCCCCTTCTGGTGGCCTTCGAAGCTTTAACAAAATGCCCTAATTTATTTCCTATGGCAGATAACAATTTCGTTTGCCAATAATCAAGAGGTAGAGAGTAGAGTCTTACCCAGACCAGACCGAAGTGAACGTCTCACGCTCAGGGACAAAATTCATAATCCATGGCCACATATAGAGGCCTACTGCTGCATAGAAATAGGGCCCCCCTTCAAACACTCTGTCTTTATCTTCAATATTTGTAAAGACCACAATGAAGAATCCCTTAGACCCAAGATGTAGGTCTATGCTTCCTTTTAGTTCCCAGTGGTATTTAATCCATGTCTGTAAATCCTTTTCAGTGGGCCATAATCCCATGAATTTACAAATGATTGCATATGTTAGCATGTGGTCCCTGTGCACCTACAGAGCAGGATCATTTAAAACCACTCTAGGTGTGATCACAACTTTGTGTTTGCATGGTCCCTTTTGTGCTTTGTTTTTTGTTCCATGTTCCTTATCTTCTTCCTCATTTTCGTTTGTGCTATTATTCTCCCTTGATTTGGTGCAATCCTTCTCCCCTTCAATGCTCCTTTTCACTTCTTCTGAAGGCCCTCTAACATTTTCTAATGGTTTCTTACCTCTACTGGCCACAACCTGCTTATAGGAGGGACTGGAGCTCCCTCCTTTGTGCCCTTCCATGGAGATCAATGCTTGCTGAAATCAGTAACCCTAGCTGTTCACTCCGCTCCGCTGTCCAATTCTACATCCACACTTTATCTTTAAAAGTATTCTTAAAATTCTAGACTAGGATTTCCATTGCATTAAAACACTTTAGGAGACCAACAAGAACAAAACCCTAAAACAAGATAAAACTGAAAACAGTGAGGTAAGAAAAGGGTTGTCTAGCACATACAGTGCACTACACTTCATCAGTTTACAACTCCTGGATTGATAACTTATGTAGAAATTTAGGACACACTAAATTTGCTAAACACAAGTGTCATCTTTCCATCACAAATGGTGTTTCTAGTGACTTTTCACATTTCATTACCTTTCACCTACCGGTCATGATTGTGACAGAACTTATAAACACTTGCATTCTTTCTCTTTCATTGTTAATGTGTTCTTAACTTCATGCTAACCTTCACTTATATATTTTGAGTCGATATTTGAGCATAGCACAATTATGGAAAATAAAGACCCTTTGTTCATTAAAACTACGCCCAATAAGAAGGAAACCTCTTCAAGAGCACACAACGAACTTTAAAGCAAAAATGAGGCCTCCTTATCCTTTGTCACTGCACCCTCCACCCTCGCTAGATATCCTTGGAACACTATGAAATCCCAAGAATTAACGTTACCCTCCCTTTTTGATGAAAGACTAGGTTACCCCAGCTTCCAATAACCTCGGCTAGATCCACACGCACAAATTTATTCTCCTTTCCAACAATATTTCATTCAACATTTAAAATATGTAGTTAAAATAAGAATATGAGTTTATATTGATATTTCCATGAGAGATATTTCTCTAACCTCCCAATCCTTGTTCTCACCTCATCCAATTTGCATATGCCTCCATTTAAAAAATGATGCAACGACAAGCCAAACGAGATTTTGAAAACCAAACACGTAGTCCTGGAAACTTTTGCATGTAGGTGTTGTAAAATGATTCCGTAATGTAGTTAAAAAATCCTGTAGGCACCATGAAATGATTTCGTAGTAGCCAAAAGGATTTTATTTTGATTTTTTGGAAGGTGAAATGACTCAACCTTGTTCCCAATCAATTCTTCATGGCCTAAACTTGCTTCTTAACTCAACAATTGAATTATTTTACCCCCCTTCACCAGGAGTGCAAAGCCAACTTCAACATACTAGACATAAAACGAATCTAAAAGGGTTTTAGTCTCTATTAAACAAGACCAAAAATAGAGTGCTCCATTTTTTCTAATGGGATTTGCACCAAAAAACCATGCACTTACTAAACCAAAATGTATGACACCTCCCGAAGGGATTTTGAAACAAAACACAAAAGAACCATGAACAACCACACAACGATTAAGACCACAATATTCCTATTTTCTTTCAATATAAACTCAACATACAACATACTAGCACCAACAGCATGTCAATATTAGGTACTCAACTATCCATGAGAATTG
This sequence comes from Pinus taeda, assembly GCA_000404065.3. Lineage (NCBI taxonomy): Eukaryota > Viridiplantae > Streptophyta > Pinopsida > Pinales > Pinaceae > Pinus > Pinus taeda. Next base: position 50,491 of record APFE030486782.1, on the reverse strand, counting down.
AAGGCTCAATAACAGTATACCATCAATATATAACATCTACAACACATATATGGTTTCGATCTATAACCCATACACATAGGTGAATATATGTTCAGTTCCAAATTGCACTTGAACAAAAATTCAACTTTCCCCTAAAGCATACAACCACCACACTTCTCGACACATTCAGATTCTTAATATAAATCAACTCAACAAGTGAAGACAAACAACTTCACTAACAATACGAAGACATAGAATTTAACACACACATACACATATAAACAACTTCTCCTTTATCAAATTCAACTATACATTAAACGCGCCAAATATACAATGTGGGCATGTGCAGCCCAAGCTTCTCTACCTCTTCCTCTTCTCCTTGCGCTGGAGCATCTCCTCTTCTCCTCCTCTTCTACCTCTGCTGCCTCATCTTCTCAAACACTCCTCCTCTTTAAAAATAAAGCTAACATGGGACAACCAAGAGTCACAAGGTTAATCGTTTCCCCTTCTCCACAAAATAAGGGAAACTTAAACTATATTTACATTAGGAAATAATTCCTCGAATTTATTCTAAAAGAAAAAATCATTACCTAATGTAAATTTTTACAAAACATTTAAAATTTCTCTCAACATCACCATGTGATCATCCCATCACATTGGCAAGCTTCGGTCTAGTCTTCATCGAATTTTGTGCTCCATCTATGCACCTCCATTAGACTCCCACGGTACAAAAATTTATGACCTCTTATTCATATGCATTTGGCCTTCTCCTACAAATTCAGCTCATGTGCTGCAACACGCCTCTGCAGTAACAAGTGTCCACTTTGCTACATGATACCTCACCAAAATTTCTCCTGAGTTTGGGATTTTGGAATCTTCCCACCTCTCTTCTCTGAAACCCTTTGAGAACTATTTGTTCTAGGCTGCTGCAAATATCCTCACCTTCCTTTACTGTCACTTGCATAGTGAATCAAATATCTTACCAGATATTTAATCAACTTATACCTTCTTCTATCGCTTCTACTTCAAATTCTGACCTTTACTTGCTGTTGAAATACATTGTTCAAAATTTCCTCTGAATCATAGGTTTTATATTCATACAACAAACTATACCTTCCTACTTTCCTTTTGTCATTTTCATCTTCTAGTTCAGTCCTTGGCTGAAATATATTGTCTTTAGGTTACTCAACAAATCTTCATCTGCTTCATCCACTATAACAACATCCTCATTATCATCCACACACATGTGTTCATCACCCTTAGTTTGTTCTTCCATGGTTACACCTCAACTCCCTTGATATTTTCCTCCACTGAGAATTTGATCTTTGTCTCCACTTAACCTACAAAAAAATTCCATTTTACTTTCTTCCAGAGGGTCCATCTATAACTCTGGTCTTTGTCATCTTTCTGTAGCAGTCCTCTCATCATCTCTAGTTGTAATTTGATTTTAGCTACTTTTCTATCAAATTTGTCTTGACCTGATCTACTATGGCTTCCCTCTGAACCTTTACTATGACTCTTAGCGGTCATATATATCTTTCTTCCATGAGATTCTTCCTTGCTCACTATGATCTACACACAAGCCACTGCAACAAGTTTACTTCACTAATTCGTTTTTAAAGACCATACTAAGCTCTTCCATGACTAGTCTTCTCCTGGTATTCTATGGAATCCTTCCTGGAATATTCATCCGAGCACTTCTTTGCTCTTCTGGATTTTGCATGTAATTTACTTACGTTATTCCTCTAAGAACTTTGGTGTTCTTCCTCACTTTCTACCACAAGGTTCCCTTCCATCATCCTCAACTTCAAACACTCATCGCTAATACTTTTAATCAGTAATTAATCCAAAAATGATTAAAAACAAAAGACCATTACCTCTTGGTTCAATCTTCACTTTAGAACATAATTGATGCTACATAATTCTTCTTACTTTTGTTATCCCTTTGTTGTTGCAAACCTTCCTGTTCTTTAAATCAACACCATTCTTCCTCTTGATTTCTCATTATCCATCCATAACTCTCGTCATCTTGAATTTCTTGTAGCAATTGTTTCATATGATTGAGTTATTCTCTTAACTCAAGCATCTCCTTCAAATTATTCATTACTCAAACCTAGAGTCCAACTGCTTTGGCACTTTTCTTTTTTTGCTTGTGAATTTCCTCTGAACCCATGTTGTGACTACTAACAATCATCTCCATCTCTTCCTCTTGTGATCTCTCCTCCTCTACTAGTGAGCTGCAACAAGCCCTTATTTTATTTGTAAAAGGTTCACTACTTGTCACCCATACCAAGTCATCCTCTTGGTATCTTCGATTCTCTAGGTTCTTTGTAGTAGAACCTCTTCTTGAGCACTCTCTCTCCTTCACTTTCAAAATTGTTGGTTGATGCATATTAAACTAATCACTCTTCTTAGTTTCTAGCAAATTTGTTTTGGTTGTTGGGTTTTGTCACCATTTCTTCATCTATGATATTTTCCTACTCCTTTTTATTTGACATAGCTTACTTGTTATGGTGGATGCTACCAATTAAGTCCTCAATAGCATATCAAATCTTCACTTTCTTGCAATCATCTCACTTCCTAAGAATTGAACTTGTCCCGTTCTTGCTATAAGGCTATTCTCCTCTTCAACCTCTTTTCATTTTCAAGTTGTCTTCAAACCTGTAATTTCCATCTACACATGGATCATCTCTGCAAGCATATCCACTATCACTTCATTTCACTTTCATTTATAATGTAGCTTTAAAATCTAACCTCTGCTATTCTGGCTACATCACCGAGAGAGAACATGCTTTGATATTCTCCAAAGAATGTAGATTAGCTCTGATACAACTTGATGACAGGCTGGGTTACCCCAACTACCAATAACCTAGGCTAACTCTAGACACACCAATTTATTCTCCTTTCCAACAATATTTCATGCAACATTTAAAATATGTAGTCAAAATAAGAATATGAATTTATCTTGATAAGTTCCATGAGAGATCTTTCTCTCACCTCCCAATCCTTGTTCTCACCTCTTTCAATTTACATATGGAATCTATAATTTAAATAATTTGAAGGGGAGAGAGGGATAAAATAAGACCATGTTACTAATGCACTGCATTTATAACCTATCAAGTTTAATAAGTTGATTATTGGGACCGAAGAAAAACCTAAGCTTGCCTCCATTGGTGACTATTGGGACGAACAAACTACCAAGGAGGTTTTTGGTCTCCTCAATGAGTATGAATATTTATTTCCTACTTCAGTTTCCGAACTAAAATGAATTAAAGGATATCTTAGGGAGATGAAGATATCCTTGAAATTGAATGAAACACCAGTCAAGCATCTACCTTACAAGTTAAATCCAAGGGTCAAAGAGAAAGTGAAGAGGGAGATTGACAATATGTTGGCTGCCAGAATTATATTCCCAATTGATGAGGCTGAGTGGATAAGTCCCATTGTCATCCAAGATAATAAATATTCCTAAGAAATTAGGGTGTGTTGATTATAGAAGCCTCAATAATGCTTATGTGATGCTCTGTTCCCCACTCCCTTCAGTGATGAAGTTTTGGACAATTTTGTGGGAAATTGGGCTTATTCTTTTACTGATGGCTTTTCTAGTTACCACTAGGTTAGGACTACAGAACAAGACAAGAAGAAAACTATGTTGCCACTGAATGGGGTTCTTACACATATAATGTCATGCCATTGAGATTAAAGAATGATCTTGTTCTCTTATCATGAATTGTGATAAATTCCTTCTAAGAATAAATTCACAAGTTTCTTTAGGTCTAAATGGATGACTGGACAATTTATAGATTTCTAAAGAAACATTCTAGCTTGGTAATAGTTATGTTTGATAGATGTAGGAAATTTCAAATCTCTCTAAACTTGAAGAAATGATTTTTTGTTGTCCACTTTGGAATTATATTGGGTCACATAGTGTGCAAGGAAGGAGTATATGTGGAGCTTGCCAAAGTTGCAGTAAAATTAAATATGCCACCACCAACTACTATGAAGTAGTTGTGATCGACTTTGGGACACACTAGATATTATCCTAGGTTGACTTGGAACTATGATTTAATCACCGCACCAATGGAGAAGCTTTTAAAGAAATCTAAGCGTTTTGTTTGGTCTATTGAATGTGATTCTGCATTTGACACTCTCAAAGAGAAACTCATAAGTGCACCTATTTTGGTTTATACCAATTGGAATAAGGAATTCCATATTCATATAGATGCATATGGGGTTGTGTTAAGAGCTATCTTGACACAACCAGGAGAAGGAAACTTGAATCATCCCATATATTTAGAGAGTAGAAAACTTTCTACTGCAGAGAATAATTATACAACTATGGAAAGAGAAGCTCTTGCTATGGTGTACTCACTCCAGAATCTCTGACACTATCTATTGAGAGGTTAATTTAATTTTTGTACAAATCATTTGAATTTGAAGTATTTGGTTAATAAACCCGTTCTTGAAGGGAGAATACGACGTTGGCTTCTAATATTTTAGGAATTTACTTTTGAAGTCATTGTTAAGCATGGAAGAGAAAATGTGGGTCCAAATCATCTATCTCGCCCTGAATCAAGCGAATTATGAGGTTCAGTTGACAAACATCTACCTGATGCACACTTATTTCATATTGAAGAAATTCTTGACTACTTGGTGGACAATGCATTATTCCTCCCAATAGGTCAATGCGAGAGGAATATACATCCACTCAAAAGCAACATATGGTTGTTTGTGTTGCCAAATATCAATTGATCGCGGGTCAGTTGAATAAAATGGGACTTGATCATATTTTGAGAAGATGTGTATTGGATCATGAAAGAGACAATGTCACATGGGAATGTAATTCCAACGTTGTAGGAGGCCATGTTGGAGGAAAATTTATTTCTCACAAGGTCCTACAAACTTGTCTATGGTGGCCCACCTTATTCAAGGATGCCAAAGAAAATGCCAATTAGTGTGATGTTTTCCAATGGATTGGTTGACCCTCTCAATGGGATGATCTCCCTCTACACCCAGTTCGAGCACTTGAACATTCAAAAAATGGGCATTGATTTTATTGGACCTATAAACCCACCTTCTTGTCATTCCCATGCTCGATACATTATTATCAAAACATATTAACTAACACAGTGGGTAGAGGCAGCTCCTATTAAATATTGCACTGCTGATACAACCACGTGATTCATTTTTGAAAACATAGTCACCAAATTTGGCTGTCCTAGAAGCCTTACCAGTGATCAAGGTTTTCATTTTATCAATGAAATGGTTTGGAAGTTGCTACAGAACTTCATGATACAACATCACAAGAGTAGCCCTTGTCACCCACAAGCAAATTGAACTGTTGAAGCTTTTGATAAGATCTTGGAGAAAGGTATTAATAAAATATGTTTTGCAAATATAGATGACTAGGATGAAAGGATTATAGCCACATTATGGGCATATCGTACTAAAACTAATTGGTTGCATAAGTATACACCTTTTTAGTTAGTTTATGGAAGGGAAGCAGTGGCTCCAACAGAATTGTAATCCCTAACCTCTTTATTCCTCACACTACTAAGATGTCAGAGGATGAATCTATCCCAGAAGAGTTGTAGGTTTTGTGGAAATTGGATGAGCAATGGTTTCTTGCATATTTCCATCATACTATCGATAAGGAGAGACAAAAGGCTTGGTATGACCGACATATTAAAAGGAAGCCATTTTCTGTTGAATGTCATGTGTTACTTTATGATAGAAAATATCTTAAGCATCCTGGTAAGCTCCAAATGAATTGGCTTGGTTAGTTTTATGTTGTGTAAATTAAAGACTCAAGATCTATGAAACACACTCAACTCAATGGTATCCTTTTTTCGGGATGGGTGAATGTTGCACGCCTAAAACCCTATTTTGGATCATAAGTTTACTTTTGCTGTACTCTTTGAAAAGGGGGTATTAGTTAGGTTTTAGGACTGTTGAGTCATTTTTCTTAGTTAGAGTTAGTTTCTTTTTGTGTCATATTTAGTCAAACTCGATATGTTTTGTTTCTCATATCAATAAAGCCCTTTGGTTGTGACCCTTTGCAAGCAATTGTGGTTGAGGAATTCTTGTCACGTGTTGTCATTTGCCATTAATACTTGTCTTTCAGTCATTAAGTTTGGTCTTGTCCTAGTCATTCCATGATCCAATTTTCTTGTATTTCTATAGGAATTTCCATTAATTCCCGGTTTCCATCAACTTAAGTTATTAAGGAAAATTTAGGGATTTTTCATAATCATGAGGGACTTTGAGTCTAGTGGGAATCTCTGGCGTAACAATTAAGTAATTTCAAAATTCTCTCATGAATTTCTATATAATCCTCATCAGTTTTCCTTCGAATGTCACTCCACCTAAGGATTTCTCAAGACTTTCACCCTGGATTTTGTGTCGACCTTCGACATGTCTCCTCTTTTAATCGTCCCCCTATTCACTTTGTTTACTATGATCTCCTTACTAGCATAGGTCGTCCATCTAAAACCATCGTGTCCCTCTTCCCTATCAACTCTCGTATTCATACCACCGACGATATTCTTGGGAAATATGGAAAGGACACCCTAGTCGATGATAACATCTAAAACCATGTTCTTTTCCCTTCCCTCCACACAGAAGTCTTCATGGAGCCAAATTTTAGACCTAGTGGGTTATTTACCCTCAAAAGCAAAACCAAATTCCACTTGTTGAAGCAATCTTCCTTGCTCCTTCTTCATGAAATACTTATCTTTGGTACCACGAAAGAAGTCATGAAATTCATGTACTAAGTTTTTAATTAGCCGAATCCATGGAGGTTCGTTGTGGTTGGATAAGGAATATTCGATCCATGTCCAATACATTCACAGGTTCTCAGGACTCTTTGCCTACGGTTCCAATGTTGCTACAACATTTAAGAAGGTTTTGAAGCAGGGTAAGAAGACTAGTACGAATAGCATCTAGTATGGCACCTAGAGGAGGGGTCAAGGACCATTCATTGATTTGATCAATAATCAACCCATCAATCTTGCCTGTATTCTTATCACTAGTAAACTTATGTGAAATTTCACAAGAGCAGAATGTTCTCTCGACACAATCTCTGTTGTAGAGGTTTAGGTCCTAGGAGACCAACTCAATTGGTCTAGCTACCTCCGTAATGAGTTATTCGAAGCAAGAGCCACTTATTCTATTTTTGGGTATTTTCTTATTCCTCTCTCCATGTTCAAATGGTGCCTGCCTGAGGGAAGGGACCTAACACCTGTTTCTAATGATGAGTCAATCACTTATGCTTATGCCCTATGGCACAACATTGAAGATACAACAAATCACGACTTTAATGAGATTTCCTTTGAGAACTGGTATAACAAAATGGTTGGCGTCACCCGCAATGTTTCTAGAGTTCCCCTTCCACTGCTGGATCACTATGCTCACCAAATTTGGTTCAGGATTAGTCACAACAATTTATTATATTTGTACAATCAATGTCAACTAGGAAACTTTCTACATGCACACATTTCCACTCTACATTAAAAAGAATGCATTTCATAGCAAGGTTCTTTCATGGACTGGGATAATTGCTATGCATAAAGATGGTTAGGACCTTCATTATTTTGATGCTATGCGCCCCAAGGACTCAACTACAAATGTCCCATATTCCTCTCATAAATGTAATGGTGACACAAATGAAGGCCTCCAAGCACTCTTAAAGAAGGTGCATGAACAAATTACTTCAACACATATTACCTGGATGGAGATAGGTTCTTTAGTCCATTAAGCTACACCTATTGATTCTATTATGCCTATTTATATTGCGCCACCCACTGTTTCTTCTACTCTCCCTACATATACCACCGCCACCTCATTTTCCTCTTGCCATATCCATAAAAACTCCACATCAGCATCGTCTAACCATATTTATCTTACCGATGAAGGTACATCAACCACTATCGATCTTGTTGTGCCTTTCACTGAAGAGCACCCCCCTTTCCCGCACTCCACCTCTAATGCGTCAATATTTCTTTTGAAGAAACCATTTCTAGCTGACCTGATTCTGATATGGGTTTGATGAAACTAATGAAATGGTTGTTGACCAAGTCATTGTCTACATGTCATTTCGCTTCGATCCACTCCCACTAATTTTCCTCCATTGCCTCCAGTTTCTAAGTCGATTGTTCCAATGTCAACTGTCTCTTTGTACCCACCCACTTCACTTCTATCCATGGAACAGGTTTCTACCTTCATTAGTGATGTTGATGATATGAAATGATCATGTGTTAAAACTGAAGTAGAATTGATTATGTCAACAGTGAAATGAATGTTAACTTAAAGTGTTGAAACCGAGAGAACTGCTTTAGAAGAAAGACTTTACGACAGAGGATAAACATAAGCAAGATGCAAAACAGAAGTGAAAACAACAAATACACAACAATATTAGACAACAATATTGATTATGGAGTTCGTCCCTAATGGACTATGTCTCCAAGTCTGCTTTCAAGATGGGAAACTAATTTATTAGGATTGAATCCAAGAAGGTCGATTACATAGAAAATTGATTAAACTGAAGGTGCATGCAGACACTTTTGGTCACTGTCATCAGAAAGCTCTCTGAACCAGCTTTACAATGCCTATCACGGTTCCCAATTCTGACTCCGGATGCTCCTGCTATACTGAAAACAAAATAGCCTATATCCTCGAGAACCTACATACAAAACTTAAAACCACTCTCTCCCTTCTTCATGAGTAAAAGGATGAATTTATAGGCTTAGTAGGTTCATTTGAATTCCTTTTGACTAAACTTGGCATGAATGGCTTCTAATTTTGGTCACAAAGGCTCGGTCTAGTTATGATTTTCGACCTTAGGGTTAGGTTGCATGGTCATCGAATTAGTTTTAAATGACATAATAACTAAAAACCCATTTTAGCACTTTGGATAAGAGAAAATTGTCAACGGTTTGCTATCCGAGCAGAGGAGGTAGACGGTTAGCATGTGACTGCCGGAGTCTAACTGTAGGCTTCCACCTTCGCGATCATTATCCCAGCGGTCTCGGCTTACGGTGTGGCCATGCATGCAACCTGACCCCGGGCGGTTATGGTTAGGGCCTGGTTTGATGTGGTGACATGGATATCTGCTGTGATTACCCCTGTTGCTCACATGTCCTGCGGTCCCACTGTGGTGTCCAAGCTCAACGGTTAGGAATGCTAGCCACGATGTTAGCTCTGTTCACATGCTCCTATCTCCGTCGTGGTCTCCATACCTGCACGCTTTAGGGACTATTGTATATAATTTATAATGTTTTGTATTTGATTTACAAAGGCCAAGGGTTGTAGACTTAGGGTTATGATTTTTTATTGCATTTTTTAATACATGGGTTAGGTTTGTACCATGGGCTTAGAGTTTGGATTTAGGACTTAGGTTTATTAACATAATGTCGTAGGTTTAGGGTTTTAATATTAACATCATTTTTTTTTAAAGACAACCCTTTTTACATCAATTGTCACAAAGTGTCATTCAAAACCACATGATGACAAACCCTTTTCGACATACAAACTTTGCAAGGGAGATGACCAACCCACGTCAATAACCATATCCTGGCGGAACTGTCAGCAATCACATGTCGACAACCAGGTATCAAACCATATCACCATGAAAACCATATACATTTCCAGAAAACCTGAACTATAAACATCATTGTCGAAGCTGATGGCACCGGACACTGAATGTTGAAGACAAAACTGAACCTATGCAATTGATCTGACGAGATCCTCCTGGATCAATCCTCTCCACTTGAAAGCTTTTGGACCACAAAAGTTTGACTAGATAGATACCAGGTGAGGGTAGAGCTCCCTCACTCTCCACCTTGTCCTGATGATGTACCAATACATTCAATCAACAACCTGAAAGTGATGACCCCGATGATGCTGGTCATGGCACACTTTGAATCTGTGAACTGTTCCATCCATCTACAGTATGCACAACTTGCGAAAATGGTCACACAACTTGTTATGAACATGGAAATTGACTTATTTCCATGAAATACCATGAATTAGTGATTCATACATATATTTGAAAACAATCTCTATAGGATATTGTTCAATACTATTGACATGTATTAACAATCTATTTTGCAGAATGACAGAGACAGTCAAAGAAATTTTTGACATCATATTAGCTATTCGACTTGATATAATTTCCCGATTCCTAATTACTAAGTGAACTTGCTGTAATAAACCCATCAAACTGTAAGATGTAAACTACTGCAACTTAGTTTCTCTTTGAAAGTATTGAAATGGCTGTTGATTTTTTTGAATCGTCGTTTCTTCATTCATTAAATGATGTTCCCATTGATTAGCACTTTCCCCTAATGCATAAGTTTCCCTTAGATATATTGGATAATTTGACACTGCTTTAGAAAAGGCTTTGATATGAAAACAAACAGACTTCCTCTCCACTTGAAAAGAGGCTTCCAAACTGCTCAAAACATGAAATTGTGACACAATACAAGAGAAATTTAACACTAACTTTCCCAAATACTGACCTTCATCCATGTAACTGTTAACTTCCAAACTTGGATTGAATTGATTAATTCTGACATTAGGAAGAGGAGCTTTAGGCATCAACTGTAATTCATGTTGTATTCCCTGCTTATGAATAAGATGTTTGGTTTCTTTAAATAGAACTGGAAAAGTTTCCACCTTTTTGATCAAATTGTCTTTAAACTAGGACTCATAACTTGAACAAACATAATGTTGGTTCTTATGTTGTTCCTTTACACACATGATTACAAATATCTTATTTGAACTCATTAATTGCTTCATCTGATTAGAAACAACTAAATTCAAGTGATTTTTACTTTTATGTGCATTGCTAATAAATTCAACCCCATATTTCTTAAGGTGATATTTATTCTCTCTTCTATAAAATACTGCATCACGATCATAAAGATAAGGACTTCCTAAAACAACTCCACATATGTCTACTGGAACCGCATCTAATTCCATTTCATCAATGTAATTAATTGTAATGGGAAATCTTAATTGACATTGTTTTGTGACTTTTATCGGAGTTGATTTATTTAGCCATCCTAATGGGTAAGGTCTTGGATGATTCTGTGTCTCCAAACCCAAGTTCTTAACTAAATATTCAGATATTAAATTTGCCTGTGATCCATTGTCGAACATTGTATCTATCTTTGTGTGCTTATAAGTTATCCTTATGTTAAATAATTCAACTCTATTATCCTCATTTGAAGGATTTATGTTTGATGAACATGCAATAGTATTTGAACTGGAACCAGTTTCAGAAGTTTTAACTGTCGAAACTATGGCAATTATCCTCCCTTCATCACCTGAATCGGAACCTAGATCTTGCTGGTGTTATGAAACCATCTCACAAAAATATAGAAAAGATAGATCAACGCCTTAGAAATAAGCCTCTTCAAGGGGGCAACCTCCTTTACATTACACAAATGAACAATTCTTAGATGATTCAAATGAAAAAACCTCCTTCCTATATTATGAGTCTAGGTCAAAATACCAAGCCGACCTACAATATAATATAAAGGCACAAAAATAACATAGAGTGATTCATGGGGCCATAATACAATAAGGGTACAATGACAATAGTATGGGGATCACTAATATTATAGGGACCTAACATGCCCCTCTCCTTCAAAAAAGTGTTGTCCTCAACGCTTGAGTAGTTCTGGATGCTTTTGTATAAAATTCTCATTCTCCCATGTGGAATATTCAACAGGCAAGTTCTTCCACTTGATGAGATACTTTGAAATTTATCTATTTCGTAGTTGTTGAGTTCTTGTTTCTTTAACTGCTTCAGGTTCCAATATGATTTTTCCTTCCTCATCAAGTTCTGGAAATATTGTCTGACCTGGAAGCTTGTCACCTATAACCTTCTTTAAGCATGAAACATCGAAAACTAGGTGCACTCGAGAAGTTGCAGAAAGCTCCAATTTGTATGCCATAGTACCTATCTTTTGCAACACCTTGTACGGACCATAATACTTTGGTGATAATTTGTTATCCTTCTTAGCTTGCTTGAGGGACATTTGTTTATATGGCTGTAATTGTAGGAATACCCAATCACGTACATCAAAACTTCTTTCGTTGCGATGTTGATCTGCCTGTTGTTTCCTTCTATTCTATGCCAAGGTGAGTTTATCCTTTAAGAGTTGGAGAAATTTTTGTTGATGCTCAATGTGATCTTCCACTCCTTGAACCTTATAATTTTCTCTTAAATATGATGTCATGGATGGTGGATGATATCCATAAAGTGCCATAAATGGGGTCATTTTTGTTGCAGTATGAGAGGAAGTGTTATACCACCATTCAGCCAGAGGCAGCCATTTGACCCATTGTGTCTGTTTATTAGATACAAAGCAATGAATATATCCTTCCTGACTTTTGTTTACTATCTCAGTTTGCCCATCAGATTGAGGATGATAAGATGAGCTATGAGCTAAGTGAATACCAAAACAAGAAAATAATGCCTATGTTGCGGTAGTTTTCCAGAGGCA
>APFE030486782.1:13375-37364 GCA_000404065.3 Pinus taeda | reverse complement strand
GAATCAAATGAATAGCATGATCATGATCACAAATAGGTGGGAGACCTTTGGGAGTCTCAAATATCTTGGAATGATTGTCCAAGACTTTTTGGAGATTTGGAGAAATAGATGATTTCGATGTGGGAAACTCTAGCGAACATAATTGTGCAATTACACCTTGTTGTTCCTTCTTTAGAAGCTTTGTCATACCATTAGAGTTGATTATGTTTCTTGGTTTCCCTGCAATAGCCCTTAATTCAACTTCCTTTCCTTCAACAGAAAATTTCATGAAAAGTTCTTGAAAATTAAAAGCTGTTGTACCCAAGGATTATAGCCATTGGACTCCTAGTACAACATCAGCAACACCCATTGGAATGGAAAGCATTGGGATATTCAATACATATTCTCCCATGGATAACTTGATATTATGGCACTTTCTAGAGTAATTTATGGTTCCTCCACTTGCAACCATCACTTGACACTCTGGTGCTAGATATAGGAAACAATTCAATTCCTTTGCTATCTTACAATGAATAAAATTATGGGTACTTCTCGAATCAATCAACACTATTACCTTTTTCTTCTTGATATGACTTCTATCTTGATAGTCTAAGGAGTGGTAATTCCAACCAATGTATTACAAGATATGGTTAGACTCATTTCTTCTTTATCTAGGGTTTGTTCCTGGAGTATATCCTCTTCTTTTGACATTTCTTGTTCCTTTTCTTCCTCCTCTTCACAATCTATGTAGAATAATTTCTTCTTAGCACACTTATGACCTTTACTGTATTTACTATCACAACTGTAAAAAATCCCTTTTTCTCTTTTTTCTTCCAATTGTTGTGGTGTCAACCTTGTAGGTTGTGGAGGTTAGGGGCAACAACACTTCCATCTTTATAGTTGTGAGTGGTATGCTTCTTGGTTGCCATAATTTTGCTTTCCATTTTTCTTGCTAACCTGAATGCCTTCTTCAATGAATCAGATTCCCAAAGGCGAACCTCACGTTGGATATTATCCTTTAAAGTCCCTATGAACAAATCAATCCTATGCTCCTCTGGAATATCTTTTACCCTTATGTTCAATTTTTGGAAGTCCTCAATGTGCTCCATCATTGAACCCTTTTGTTTGAGATTTATCAGTTGGCTAAAAAAGGTGTTTCTTTTTGTATCCTTATAATGTGCTATCATTTCTTCTGTAAAAATTTCCCAAGTGACAATTTTTTTACGAGAGCAAAGCCATCGATACCATACAAACTGATTTGGTTCCAAATATAAAGTTACAATATGTACCTTTTGTGTGTTTTGCACACTATGAATATCAAAAAATTGCTCCATTTGTAGTATCCATGTTCTAGGATCCTTGCCATTAAACGTCCTCATATCGATTTTTGGAACATGGTGGGTCTTTAATCTAACATTAGAGTCTATGAAATAATGATTAACATTTACTTTGTTCTCATCATGAGTTTCCTTTACTACCCTTTCACCATTAGTGACCATTTCTTGTAGCAACTTATTCAAATTTATCTTCAATTCTTCCATCTTATCGTCCATACCATTCATCTTAGATTCCATCTTAGCATCCATGCCATCCATCTTAGCTTCCACGCCATCCATCTTAGTTTCCATGTCGTCCATGATATTTTCTGTTACCTTTTGTGTGAGTGAAATTTGTTGTACTTGGTTTCGTAATATTGATATATCATGTTGTATTTCTTCCTCTTATTCATGAGTCATGCTAGAGCTTTCAGGTTGCTTACTAGGTGTTTCCATTTTCTTTCTTCGGGGCTTCAATTACCGATAATAATGCTTTACTATGCCTTTTGAATTTCTTCAAACTAATTCTTCAAACCAAGCTTATGCAAAAATTTAAAAAATACACACTATTTTTCACTTGTAGGAGCTTGATATTGAATCTGATGTACCTCTGTAATTTTGGATCTCCCAGTTTTGAAATCGTGACCTACTGAAGCCCTCTATGTCCTCTTTCCAATTCCACCAGTCTAATCAAAATTGGATTCTCCAAGGAAGAGTTATGCCAAATTTCCCACGATGACCTGATTATAAACTAGTTCAATAGAGCGAACTTGTACGATGTGCCATGTGTCACTGTTTCAACCTTAGTACCTGAAACTGATACAAAAAAAAACTAGACGCCGTCCTCTTTCTAAAACTTCTGACGATATTTCAATTTGATGCTAAAAACAAAAGTTATGATGATTTTTCCCAGTTCACCTGTTTGGAATGTAATTTGGGCGTCTTAAAAAATGCCAACTTCCTCAGATCATATCTCGCAAATATAGCGAGAAAAGCTCTAAAATTTGGACCCGAAGTTCAGAACTATTTCGGCCCAAATGAGTTTTTTTTTAGTTTTTGAAATGTTGTAGAAAAAAAGTTATAGCGAAAATGGCACGATGACTTGTTTGGAGCAGTGAAACCCTAGAATCCAAAGCTCTGATACCAAATGTTATGAGACCAGCTCACAAAAAGATAGAAAAGATAGATCAACACCTTAGAAATAAACCTCTTTGATGGGGAAACCTCCTTTACATTACACAAATGAAAAATTCTTAGATGATTCATATGACAAAACCTTCTTTTTATATATAGGAGTCTATGGGGTCACAATATAACCAAGCCGACCTAACAATAATAATATAAAGGCACAAAAATAACAATAGAGGGATTCTATGGGGCATAATAATAACAATATGGGGAAAATAGGGGCACAATAATAACAATAAGGGATACAACGACAACAGTAATGGGGGGATCAATAAATTATAGGGACCTAACAGCTGGACTGCTACAATTGCTTTCTTTTCATCCTTCTCTTTAAGGAACTTTTTGGGCGTAAGTTCTGGAGGAATTTTCCAACACCTAGATTCATCATGACCGATTCTCTAGAAATGAGAACAAGTAGGTCTTTCCTTCTGAGTTGTCAGTGATTTCTTTTTATTTGAATTTTTCTTCCCTTTACTGTCATTGGAATATTTGATTTCCAACTCTTTGGATGATTGTAGTGAAAATTTGAATGGTCTGCCACTTGATTCAATATGTATGGATTGAACACACACTTCATCAAAATCATCAGGATTAAACATCAACAATGTATGCTGCAAATATGAATGTAAACTGTTGATGTATTTGGTGGGCTCCAGTATTGCAGCAATAATGCTGCAACTCTTGGGGCTTCCTTCTTTACTTTTATCAACTCGGTAGTTCGCAACAAACTTGGAAGCGATGGTGTTGTATGCACAAGTACTAGCTCTTGCTGCAGGTTGTCACTTGATCAGCTGATGTAAGTTCGCTAGGAGCTTAAGCCAACTTATATGAGTTCTCAGAAGAAGCTTTTACTGTGATGGAAGAAAGCTAACTTTACAAGGGCTATTCTACTTGCAGAAAGAGAAAGAAAACTGACATGAAACACAAACCCTAGCAAACCCTAGTTTACCCACTAACCCTACTTTTGCAAGAAAATAGATGGAAACTAATAAAGTGAGTGCCATTGAATACTGAAAAGGTAAATTGCATTTATTCAAGCTACTTCTGAAAAGAAATGAGAATAAATCATCTTTTTGTACTTTTGAGTATTTTTATGTGGAATTATTATGCTTGTGATTTAACTGGTTGTGACTGTGCAGAGGTTTGGTGGCAAAGGAAGATGGAGTTGGCTTTTGCAGAGGGTGAAGAAGGTGTGGAGAGGTCCTAAGAAGCCCCTAGTAGCCTTATGAAGACTTCCATTGCGATCAGACTTCGAAAAATCACTCACAAGAAATTCTATAGGAGGCTGCAGGGGATCTACAAGAGGTTCTACAGGAGGAGGCCGAAAGCTGTTTGTGGAGTTTTGAAGGTGGAAAAAAGATGGGAAAGGGGAAATGAAGTCCAGATGAAGGTGTTGAGGTGTCTAGAACTTGTCAAGGAAGATCAGGAATGAACGTGATGGTTGGATTTGTTCAAATGGCAAGAAATCAGCTTTATGGAAAAAACATAGAAATTAGGGCAGATTGGCGAAATGTTGCGAATAAGTTGGGAAATCTATGAGAAGTGAGCTGGTGCTAGCTTTTCTATGGATGTATGGTGAGTTGAGATTTCCTGCAAGAGATCTGCACATTTACTTATCAAATCTGACCAAAGAAAGAACTAAAAACAAAATTTTGTCTAGCTTGACCTAATTTCTGACCTACAAACAGGAAAATGCTGAACAATACCTTATGAATAGAAAATCATATGAGAGAACTATGGTAATAGAATAGGAAATGATCTAAGCAAATGAATCTGAACCAATATCAACCTTTCCAAATCAAAGTATCACACTAGCAGCTGCATGGAAGAACAAAAACTGTGTTTTTGGTGGCAGCAGTAGTGCCTTGACCTCAAATCATAGTCCTAGGAAGGGAGAAAGGAGATCAGGGCCTGCTATGAATTTTTTGAATCTTATTTTGTCACTGCAGCAACCTACTTGGGCAACTGAAACAAAAAAAACTATGCTAACCATCAAAAGAAACCTAATCTAACAAAGTAAAATGAAACTATGCAACATAAATTAACTCATGAATGCAAGAAAGAAAACATATAAATACACAAAGGAGGTGCTGTGAAGCTTGGGTTAGGCCCTAATCCAAGAGCTTCAGCCCTCTGAAAGAGATCAGTGTTGGCTCAAAAACTGTTTCATCTTCATTTATAAAAAAAAAACAGTTACATCATATAAACTGTTCTCAAAACAAACTCGAAAATAAGCTGACCAATGTGCTGCACAAAAGTGCGAAAATCTACTAAGAACTAGCTAACCTACTGAGGCTCGAAGCCTTATTATTTATAAAAATGGGGATTTCCAATAGTCCTCCTAAAATCAAGGAACTCGGCTTCCTAGAATTGAAGATAAACAACAGTCCTACTTGACTTGCTCGGCTACCCCTCGGAATCATCAATGTGGGCCTTTATGCTCCGAGGAGCTGCTAGAGGATTCGAGGAAAGGGGTCATTAATGAAGGAGACACCCCTCCTACAAGTCCTCTTCCCTGTTTCCCTCGAGCTTTGGCTGCCTTTTGCTCATAAATTCCTTGTGTTTGTCCAAAATTGTCCAAAAAATTTGCAATAAACACTCATTAGACTACATGGCAAAGTGACTAACCCAATTCACTCTATTAGCATAAATATATTCAAAAACATGCAACAAATTAATGAGAATGGTGGATTAATTTGAAATAAGAGGTAGAATGAGCCCATATAGTTACTCATTTCTGGGCTCATCATCACCCCCCTGCTGAGTGGGTTGGTCATCGTCTGAGTAACTAATATGACTCTTCATTTTTAATGGCTCTGATAGATTCCCTAACATCCCAAGCCTCTGATGGGATGTCTTCCTCTCTATCATGGAAACCTGCTTTCCTATCCACTTCTTCCCAAATTTTTCTGTTCTTCCTCCTCCTTAACTCCTTCCAACAGTCCTAACAGCAGTGGAGGACTGAATTTAAGACCAATCCAGTTGGCTTTCAAATTTTGCATTGAGTGCTTATACAGGGGCACTCTCCTCATGGCTTCCCTCATCCTGTTTGGGGAGTGATACTCCCTGATCCTTAGGCTAGGTGGAAATGTATTCCACCTTCTCATGTAGGCATGAAGGCAGTCATCATCAAACAATCTCTCCGTATCTTCAAAATGAGAAATACCCTGTGCTTGCTTGTCAACATGGTGAGGGAGAACTTGAGGATTAGCTACAAGGTGTTGGTGGGCATAGATGAGAGCCAAGGGTTCTGCTCTAATCATCAGGGGCTCACTCAGCTCTTTTGCCATTATTTTCTGAATTTCCATTGCTTTCTTTTCTTCATGGCTCATCCAAGATGCCATAGCCATGAGCTGCAAGTCTCCCAATGCAACATTTGGATCCCATAAATTCATGTTAGTAAGTGCCATGTTGTATAGGTAAAATTCTGATAGCTTTTCTTTATCCTTGGCTAAAATGTGATCACATAAATGCATAAATTGGCCATAATCTTGAAATGGTATTGTGCTCCTCTGGGCTAGTGTCTTAATATGGAATTGGAGCCACTGATCTTTGAGGTACAATTCATATGATTTGGCTAGTTGCCTGCACTATAATGCCTCCATTGCGTAGCTGGCCATGCAGGCTAACTGGGCTTCTTTTTCCTATAGCTGCCTTTTCAAAATCAGCACTTCAGTTATGCTTGGGATTCTTTTTCTTGATGTTGTTTCATTAGTGTCTCACTATCTGTTTGTGGTTCTTTTTCTTGTTGTTGTCTCTCTATTGCATCACTATCTGCCTAGGGTCCCTCTTTCTGTTGCTGTCCTTTCAAAATTGATAGCTCATTTCCTCCTTGAGGTTCCCTTTCCTATAGCTGTTTTTTCAACAGTTCATTTTCTTCCTATAGTTGAGCTCTTCTAATGCTCTCGGTATGCCTTACCATGCTCAATTCTTTGCTCATCTCTCTCAACTTGTTTTCCATGTTCCCTATGTCTTCGACCCCTTTGGATTTTGTAATCTACATCCAAGTGTGGGTCCTGACTCTTTCCTTTTCCAGTTCTAAGAAAAGAGGCACTACAAATTTTTGTGGGATGATCTTCCCACCTTCTAGAAGGTTGTAGTAGGAGCCTAAGTTAGGCTGAGGTCTAGGCTCTGGTATCTCTTTTGCCTTACCTTCTTCTTGGGACTGTTCTTCTGCCTTTTTTTTCCATTTTTTCAGTTTCTTTGGGCTTAGCGAATGTCTCCTGTAGAGAGGTTTGTGCCTCCTGTAGGATTGATTTAAAGTCCATTAATTTGATCCTTTCCTTCCAGGTGGAGGTCTTAGGACTCCCTCTCTCATAAGTGATGGAGATTGTGGAGGGAGATTCCTCCTTTGTTATAGTAGGTGCATCCTCAATGATAATGGGTTCTTTCGAAGGTGGTTGGGGCTTGCCCACCTTGATTCCGGTGCTCCTCTGAGCTTTGAAACACATAGATGTCTGTCTTTCTCTTTTCCCCTTTTGCTTAGCTGGAGTGCTAAGTCTAGTAAGAACAATTGCTGCTTCTCTTGCTAGTGTCTCAGGAGACACTTCTTCTTGTTGTTTTTCTTCTTCATCCTCTGCAGTTTTTCTTGTGTTTGCTGTTTCTGATTTTGTTTTTGCTATCTTTCGTGTTGTTTTCTCCTTTTCTTGCTGAGATTCTACCTTTTCTGTGGCAGTCTTTTTCTGAGCTATCTTGGGCTTTTTCTTCTCAGTTCTTGTCCTCTTCCTTTTCTCTTCTTTTGATGTTGTTTTCTTTTTTGCTTTAGGTTTAATTGTGGTTATGTCATGTTTCTCCTCCTCTCTGTTTTTCTTCTTCTTCTTCTAATTGAACATTCTGTGCTTCCTCATGGATTTTCTTCTCAAGTTCCTCTTTCTGCTCCTCCTCTTCACTAAGGTCATCAGTGAGAGTTTTTATGTCATCCTCTCTAGTCATGTTCCTGAAAATTTCCCAGGCTATGGGGATTGTGTATGTGTGGAGGGCATCCTCTACCAACAATTTAATGAGCCCATGGCGGGCTAGTTGGTCTGGAACCCCTGCATTCAACTTGGTGCCACTCTCTATCAAATATTGGAGGAGGAATTATGGAGGACTGAGTTTTCTAGATGCAGGTAGGTCCATTCCATATCCTAATTCATGCAATAATCTGAAATAATAACCACAAACTATATTGTATCTCCCTTCATAGGAGATATATTTCATGAACTAGTAGCTGACCTCACCCCATGGATGAGGTATACTTGTCCTTATGATCCCATTCTTGTCCTCTATAGGATGTTCATCAGGCTGGAAAAGGTCTTTTTAGAACCTTGTCCTAGTGGTTTTTCTTCTTTGCCCAAGTGGAAGACCTATAATTCTGCTGATGAATTCGGGTGTAAGCTCTATGGTTAAGCCCCTGAAACTGACTGTAGCATGGGTCTTTGAATGGGGTCTTAAAGACATTAAAAATTACTTTGTCACTTCCTCATGATACCCATGAATTCTCTCAAAGAAAGGCATCCAATTTTCCCTAGTAAAGAGGGCTACCACTTCTGGGTGTTCATGCAATTTGGTGGAATTTAGAGGCTCTTTTCTCATAAAACCCCCTGTCATGATGTTTGGTGACTGTTTGAAGTTCTTAGGTGAGGAGGAAGGAAACATATTTTCAAAACCGAAAACAGAGGAACAACTGAGGTTTTTTTTTGGAAACAGAGAGATTTTTTTGTGTTTCTTCTTTTTAACAAATTTTAATTTTCCTGCCCTTCAAATGCTATTCTCAACCTTCCTTTACTTCTCGGGTTGTTGGAGGAAATCAATATTTTGACAAAACAAAGAGTATATAAAACAATGTTTTTTTCTTTCTCACAAGATAAACAGACTTTCCAAATGCAAATTCACTTTTTTACAAGCTCCATTTTCTATGGTTGCATTCCTTCTTTACAGGAGAATACGAGGAAGAAAAAGACAAACTTTTAGTGCACAGAGTAAAATGGAGAGACTGTATATATTTTAGGAAAACAAAGGGAGACTTTTGTTTTCACTTTCCCTTCCTTTTTCAACCTAGTATTTTGCTTCAAATCCCACCACCTGTTGTAGATATATCACATGAAGAGTGGGTTTCTGAGCCTACCTTTTTTCGAGCTTGATTTTGGCAAAAATTTTGAATTTTACCTTTGTAGAGCTGCTCTTTAGCCTTCCTGTAGAAAGGCTCCTGTAGACTGTGCTTCTACTCCTGTAGAGTGTGATAATGCTCCTGTAGAGCTCGATAAGCGGGAGGGTTTTGAAAATTGGTAGAGAGTGACTGTTTCGATGTTTTGAAGGTGGTAGGTGAGTTGTTGTAGTCGAGAACTCGTCGATGCCAATGAAAAAAAATGGTGGTGGAGGCTTCTACTGCAATGTACTTAAGCTTATGGCGTGTTCTGCGGTGACGAGGTGAGGTGGCAGGAATGGTACATTATCCCCATTCGGACCGTTGGTCCCTACTCTAGTGCCATTATGGTATTTCATGTCACTTGCCCATAATTAGTTCGATCATTCCCGTTATACGCCGCCACCACTACCTGTTTTGACTTTTTCTTCCTGAGTTGACTGACCACACATGCTGATTGCACCTTCTGAACACTGTTTGAACTAGATGAGGCTTGTTTGAACAGGATGAGGGTGGCTAGTTAGCTGGCCACATATTTCATTTAATCACGACCATCTCAATGGTTCATGCATTTTCTAAATAATATTCATGCAATAGAGGAACAGGTTTAGCCACTTACCTGTTAGTCACTACTGTGCTTTGCATGCTCAGATTCTGGCACTTTGTTTTTTTATTGTTGTTGTTGTTGGTGCTTGTGGCCTCTGAACTGGTGGCTTGGCTACCTTATGCTGGTGATTTTAGATCAGGAACCGCTCCTTGCACGTTTCATCCATCTTGGCTGCACTGAACTTGCCTCTGGAGCTTGTTTTTTAAAGGGATCAATTGTTATAGGAATCCTACAGGATTTCCTGTAGCTGCTTCTCCCTCTAAAATTTCTAGCTAATGCTTGAGCAGGGAATGAAGAGAAAATTGAGGAAGGTTCTGAAGGAAAGGAAAAGAAGTTGGAATGCATCAGGTAAGAAACAAGTGAAGAATGCTGTTGTTTTATTCATCATTAAAAAAAAAGAAAGAAATAGAATTTCTGTGTTTTCTGTGCAGGGAAGAAAAAGCAAGTGGAAATGTAGTGGTGCAAAGATGGAATGGAGAGTTAGGAGGATGAATGGTGGCAGAGAGGTACACAGGCCTTCTGGACAAATTTCTAGCCCTCGGATTCTTTTCTGAACGTGATTTTGAGCTCTCTGTGGTTTCTACAGGAGCCTCCTAAAGAACGCACAGAGTTTCATGTAGGATGCAAAATTTCCAGAACAAGTGAGACCAAGGCCTAGGAGAAGACAATGGCAATGGAAAAATGAGCTATCAAGGGTGTATGCAGCATGGCCATGTCCTTTTTTCTTTTGTGACCCTCCTGCAATCTGCAATGCATTCAAAAGAAGTTAGTTTTTTTCTATTTTTTCTCTGTTTTTTTCCCTTTTTATCTTTTTTTTTTTTTTATAAGATAGCTGGGGTGCTTCGAAGAGGTTTTCATCCTCACTGCCTGCCCTGGGTGCCTCCAAGAGGCTTTCACCCAGGGATCTTTTATTCTCTTTTTTTTTTTCTATTTTTTTTTTCTTTCTTTCTTTCTTCTTCTTCTTCCTTTTTTTTTTTTTTTTTTTTTCAAGGTGTGGGTGGAGTGGAGGCAGAGACCTGCTCCACTACCAACACTGTTTTACTCAGATTCTCAATGAATTCCTACTTGGAGAGGGGCTTCTTGTAGAGCTTCAACCTATGCCCATTGACGAGCATGGGGATGGCTTCTTCATCGATGGTTCGGAACAGAACTGAACCATTGCTATTACATTTTTCTACTGTGTATAGTCCCAACCATCTTGTCCTAAGTTTGCCTTTGAAAACCTTATATCTTGAATCATACAGAAGCATCCAGTCTCCTTCCTGGAATTGTTTTTCTTTGAGGTGTCTGTCATGCCATATTTTCCTTTAAAGTTGGCCTACCTCTGAGTGGAGAAGGGCCTGCAATCTCTGTTCATCCAATCCATTTAGTTGAAGTAACCTTTCCTTTTGTGCATGGCTGAGATCTAGGTCCAGCTGAGCTGCCATCCTTAATGTGTTATATTCAAATTCTATTGACAACAAAGCCTTCTTCCCATAGACCAAATCATAGGGTGTGAACCCTGTGGTGGTTTTCTAGGTGGTGTTATAGGCCCAGGTGGCCTCAACCAATTGATCTGCCCAATATTTTTTGTTGCTGCTCACTACCTTGGTCAAAATCCCTTCCAAAGCTCTGTTAGTGAATTCCACCTGTCTATTTTGTTGTGGATGATAAGAGGTGGAAGTCTTGTGCTTAATTTTGTGATGTGCAAGCAGGTCTTCAATCAGATTGGAGGTAAATTGACACCCTTGATCTGTGACGAATTCTCTTGGATAGCCAAACTTGTAGAAGATATTTTCCCTAAAAAACTCAGCTACGTTTCCTTCTATTGCTGCCTTGATCGCCTTTGTTTCTGCCCATTTTTTCAGATAATATTATACACAATGATGTAAGATTTTCGTTTTGAAGGAGGGTTGATAGGACCCACAAAGTCCATGCCCCACTTCTCAAATGGATTGAAAGTGACTTGAGGTTGCAAGGGCATCTCATCTCTTGGAGTAGGTTTCCCCATCCTTTGACATTGGTCACATTGGCTGAATATCTCTTGACATCTTGATGAAAAGTGGGCCAATAGTAACTTGCTTGTAGAATTTTGAAGGCAATACTCTTTGTTGCAAAATTGCCCCCACAAGGCCCATCATGACAGGTTAGGAGAATGTGAAAAACTTCCTCCTCCCTAACACATCTCCTCAAAATATGATCTGGGCCAAGTTTGAAAAGATTGCCCCCAATCCAGGTGAATGGGGCACTTTTCCTCATAATCTTGCTCTTCTCTTTTGAGGACAGGTGTGGCGGAAACTATGCTGAAACCAAGTAATTTTCTATATCAGCAAACCATGGAGAGAGTATTGAGATAGCAAATAGGTTCTCATCTGGCATTTTATCATCCACCATTCCTTCTTCACTTGCAGGAAGATCTAATCTAGATAGAAAATTAGCAACAACATTTTCCTTACCTGGCTTATCAACAATGGTTAAATCAAATTGCCACAATAAATGTAACCATCTAATAATACGAGCATTTATATCTTGTTTATTCATCAAATACCTAATTGCAACATGATCAGTGTGTACAAATGTTTGATAGCCAGTGATGTAGTATATGAACTAATTTAGGGAATGGACTACATCTAGGAGCTCCTTTTCGGTTACAATGTAGTTTAATTCTGCCTTGGACAAGTTTTTACTTACAGAATATATGGCATAAGGCAACTTCTCATCAACTTGCCCCAAGGCTGCTCCTATCGCTTTGTTCGAGGCATCTGTATGAATGTGGAAAGGTAAGGCCTAGTTTGGACCTCTCAAAATTGGGGTAGTTACCAGTTTACCTTTCAAGGTATCCAGAGCCTCTTGACAGTTGTCAGTCCATATGAACTCAACATCGTTTCCCAAAAGACCAAACAATGGAGAGGCTAGCTTACTAAAATCCTTAATGAATCTTCTATAATACCCTGCTAAGCCTAGGAAACTTTGAACATCTCTTACCTTCTGAGGAAGTGGGACCCTTTCGATAATGGCAATTTTGTTGGGATTCACCTATAATCCTTGCTGCGAAATTGTATGACCTAGCACAGTCCCTTCAGTCATCAGGAATTCGCATTTTTCAAGATTGAGGGACAAGTTCATTTCAATGCACTTGGCTAAAAATTTTCCCAGGTTAGTCAAAGCTTTCCGAAAGTTAGAACCATAAGGGGTAAATTCATCCATATAGATTTCCACTGAGTCATGAACCAGTTCAGAAAATATGTTCAGTACTGCTCTCTGGAAAGTGGCGGGAGCATTGCACAACCCAAAAGGAAGGACCCACTGATTTGGTATTCCGGGCTGATTTGGATCTGGTTGTACCCGCTAAACCCTTCTAGGAAGGAGAAGAACTTCTTCCCTGCCAGGCCATTTAACACTTGATCTATGAAAGGCAAAGGGAAATGGTCCTTCTTGGTGGCCTTGTTTAGTTCCTGATAATCTACACAAATTCTCCACTTCCTGTTTTTCTTTGGCACTAGCACCAAAGGAGAGACCCATTTGCTGTCAGAGATGGGGTAGATGAATCCTACATCCAACAACTTTTGCAGTTCTTCTTTGACAATGTCCTTAAGGGCTAGATTCATCCTCCTTTGAGGCTGCCTGATTAGGTTACAATCTTCTTTAATATAAATGTGATGAGTACAGACTGAAGGGTGAACTCCCTTCATCTCCTTATAGCTCCAGGCAAAAGCATCCAAGTGGTTTTTCAATAAGCTACACAGTTCTTTCACCTGAGAGGTGGATAGGGATGAGTTGATCTTCAAGGTTATTTCTGGGCCAAATTCCACATTCTTAACTCGGAGAGAGGTCAGATCAGCCACACAAAGATCAACTAAAGGATTGTCTTAGGTTTGTTCCACCAGCTCTTCTAATGGAAACACACTAGGGGGTGGATTCTGAATCAAGTTTTCAATAAGATCATCCTCGGTTTGTGGGCCCCCCATGGTAGCTTATACTATACACAATGGTGTGGAATAAACCTCATCCTCATCTTCCTCCTCCAACCAAAGAGGTAAATCATGTTCTGACAGAGGTTGGGCAGGAGGATATAGGACTAGATGTTTGGACATATGCTTGTTCTTGATTGTCATGTTCCCAGCTCGACAACTGATGTAGGCATCTGCAGTAGCCAACCAAGGTATTCCCAGGATGAGAGGATACCCAACAAGCTTTTCCTTTGGCTGGAGAACCAGGAAATTAGCAAGGTACTACCACGAACCAATAGAGACCATTACATCTTCCACAATCCCCCCAGGTGTCGCGATGGAGTGGTTTGCTAACTGCAGTACTATTGTGGTCTTTCTCAGGGAGCCTTGAATGTTGAGCTTGAGCATAGTTTCCTTGGTCATCACATTAATGGCAGCCCCTAGATCAATCAGGGTATGGGGGATTACGGTGCCATTGATGTGGACATCGACTACAGGACTCCTAGGATCTAAATATTTTAGACAGATTACTTGCCCCAACATCAGGTCAGACAGTTGTCCTATTACATTGATAGTTGGAGCATCTCTCTTGCGCCTGCCTGGGTGCCTGAAGCACTTCTCCTTGATCATCTTGTTGTATATAGGCACATCTTTTATGGCTTCGAGAAGTGGTATCTTTACATATAACTATTTCAGTTCTCCCAGAAGTTCAGTTTCTTCTGGGGTCGGTTGTGTGGTTCTAGTTAGTCTCTCAAGAAAGGGTGGAATGGCTTTTGGTTCACTTTCCTGTTTTTCTTCCTCATCCTTCTTAGGAGGAGGTTGGCTATCTGGGAGAACCTTCCCAGATTGTAGGTTAATCTCCTGAATTTCCACAACATAGTTTGGGCATGATGTTTCTCCAGTATATACTTGATGGGCCTATTTTTTATTGGGGTTCAGGTTCGATTGAGCAAGTATTTGGGGTTTCCTTGATGGAGTAGGTGGCAATGGTTGAGGTTGAGTAGGTGGTGGAGGCAAAAGAGCGGGAGGAGAGTTGCTCTAGGGCCTCCACGCCTAATGAGGTGCATTCCACTGAGACAGTGACTGAGCATAAGAGTGAAACGAATGAGCAACTGGAGGAGCATGGTATTGAGATGGATACAACCAAGGAGGGGGTGTGGACTAGGAAGGATGACTAGGGGGACCCCAAGAAGGCATGGAAGTGGCTTGATTGGGGTTGTAATAGGTCTGGGATGTCCCTTGCATTCTCTGCTAGTAAGGTTTGGGTCCATGTGGCCTCCTTTGGTTCATGAAATAGAGTGGTTCAGTGGCTCCTTCACCCCCTTGATATGCAGCTTTAATTCCGAGCAAGGAAGGGCATTGATTCGTAGGATGGTCTTCTTCACAGACTAAACACACTTCTATAGAGTGCAATGGGCATTCGTTCCTAGGATACTTTCTAGTGCACCTGGGACAAAAGATGGCCAAAGCTCTCTCAGCTTCCTCTTATTTCCTTTTGATATGCAAGGTATCCATTTGCATGGCAAGAGTCCGCCTCATCTCGATCTTGAAATCTTCCAGCCGATTCTCAAGTTCGCTTCTAAGGGATGAACTCGATGAGGATGTACAGGCTAAAGGTTGACTTCCGCTACCTCTCTTTCTGGCTGTCCTAGAATGGCTTCTAAACACAGTCTTTATGTCATCATAAGGTAGTTGGTAGATGTCTCCCCCAGCCAGCAAATGGAGGGTATCTAGGAGGTCTTCAGGGACTCCTCTGAGTAGGACCAACTTCATAGATTCGGGGTCAAGTGTGCACCTGGCCCTTTTATAACTGAGCTGAAACCTCTCTTCATAGTCTTCTAAAGATTCATCACTTCCCATGGTCATTCAGAAGATTTCTTCCTTGGTATCCTTTGACCTATAGTAGTCCCGATATTTGTTGTTAAAGGCTTGCTGCATCTGAGCCCAAGTTGTGATATTGTTTTTAGGTAACCCCATGAACCAGCACAATGCTGTATCCTTGAGGGTAGAAGGAAACAGTTTCAGCTTCTGCACATCTTCTACATAGTCATAGGTTCGACAGAGAATAGAAAATTCAAACAAGAAGGTATCAGGATCTTCAGTAGTCAATCCATGGAAGTGAGGTAAGGCTCAAAGACTTATGTTTTTCATTTTTGTGTCCCCATTGGTCTCTCAGATAGGAAAGGCACCCTCTATTCTTTCTCCATTTCCGCTAACATTTCTGTTTTCGGCAATGGTCTTAGGAGGAATGGTTTCTTGTTCTTTTTCTGTTATAGGATCTTCGTATATCTCTAGAGGTTCACCTATAGGTTCTTCTGGATCAATGCCACCAAAGAAGAGAGAAGGGTGACTTAGTGATGTGGTGGGGGTGTTGGGTATGAATTTTCCTAAATTGTCTCTATTCCTACGAGGCATGAAAGGAAATCTCTTTTTGGGTGATTTTTGTTTTTTTTTCCTTCTTGTACTTGCAAAACTAAAATGGATTGAATAACAAATTGCAGCTAATTGAAATGAATCTTGCTAAAATGAAATTGCAGAATTAAAATGAAAGCAAGGAAATGACTAATCTACTTTGCTGAAATGGAAATTGCAGAATTGAAATGAAAGCAGGAAATGACTAATCTACTCTTGTTGAAATGGAAATTGCAGAATTGAACTGAAAGCAGGAAATGCCTAATCTACGCTTGCTGAAATGAAATTGCAGAATGGAAATGAAAGTAGGAAATGCCTAATCTACGTTTGCTGAAATGAAATCCCAGAATTGATATGAAACAACTACTCTACTTTTGCGGAAATAAAGTAGTTAGTAAAATGTTGCAGTAGAAAATAGAAGAAAAAACAGTAATCAGAAAGTACTCTGAGCTTCCCGGCAATAGCACCAAAATTATGGTGGGCTCCAGTATTGCAGCAATAATGCTACACCCCCTGGGGCTTCCTTCTTTACTTTTATCAACGCGGTAGTTCGTAACAAACTTGGAAGCGATGGTGTTGTATGCACAAGTAGTAGCTCTTACTACAGGTTGTCACTTGATCAGCTGGCACAAATTCACTAGGAGCTTAAGCCAACTTCTATGAGTTCTTAGAAGAAGCTTTTATTGTGATGGAAGGAAGCTAACTCTATAGGGGCTATTCTACTTGTAAAAAGAAAAGGAAAAATGAAATGAACCGCAAACCCTAGTTTACCCACTAACCCTATTTTTGCAAGAAAAGAGATGGAAACTAATGAAGTGAGTGCCATTGACTACTGAAAAGGTAAATTGCATTTATTCAAGCTACTTTTGAAAAGAAATGAGAAGAAATCATCTTTTTTGTATTTTTGAGTATTTTTATGTGGAATTATTATGCTTGTGATTTAACTGGTTGTGACTGTGTAGAGGTCCTAAGAAGCCCCTAGTATCCTTTTGAATACTTCCATTGTGATCAGAGTATCACTCACACGAAATTATACAGGAGGCTGCAGGGTTTCTACAGGAGGATCTACAGGAGGAGGCCGAAAGCTATTTTTGGAGTTTTGAAGGTAGAAAAATGATGGGAAATGGGAAATGAAGTCTAGATGAAGGTGTTGAGGTGTCTAGAACTTGTCAAGGAAGATCAGGGATGAACGTGATGGTAGGATTTGTTCAAATGGCAAGAAAGCAACTTTATGGATAAAACATAGAAATTAGGGTAGACTGACGAAATGTTGCGAATGAGTTGGGAAATCTATGAGAAGTGAGCTGGTGTTGGCTGTTCTATGGATGTATGGTGAAATGAGATTTCTTGCAAGAGATCTACACATTTACTTATCAAATCTGACCAAAGAAAGAACTAAAAACAGAATTTTGTCTAGCTTGACCTAATTTCTGACCTACGAACAGGAAAATGTTGAACAATACCTTAAGAACAAAAAATCATGCGAGAGAAATATGAATCTGAAACAATATCAACTTTTCCAAATCAAGGTATCACACTAGTAGCTCCATGGAAGAGCAAAAACTATGTTTTTGGTGGTAGCAGTAGTGCCTTGACCTCAAATCATAGTCCCAGGAAGAGAGAAAGGAGATCAGAGCCTACTGCTACCTTTTTGAATCTTATTTTGTCACTGCAGCAACCTACTTGAGTAACTGAAAAAATAAAAAACTTTGCTAACCATCAAAAGCAACCTAATCTAACAAAGTAAAATGAATCTATGCAACAAAAATTAACTCATGAATGGAAGCAAGAAAACATATAAATACACAAAGGATGTGCTGGGCAGCTTGGGTTGGGCCCTAACCCAAGAGATTCAACCCTTTGAAAGAGATCAGTGCTGGCTCAAAAACTGTTTCGTCTTCATTTATTAAAAAAACAACAGTTACATCATATAAACTGTTGTCAAAAGGAACTCGAAAATAAGTTGACCAATGTGCTGCAAAAAAGTGCGAAAATCTACTAAGAACTGCCTAACCTACTGAGGCTCGAAGCCTTCTTATTTATAAAAATGGGGACTTCCTACAGTCCTCCTAAAATCAAGGAACTCGGCTTCCTAGAACTGAAGATAAACAACAGTCCTACTTGACTTGCTCGGCTGCCCCTTGGGATCATCAATGTGGGCCTTTGTGCTCTGAGTTGCGGATGGAGGATTTGAGGAAAGGGGTCATTAATGAAGGATAAACCCCTCCTTAAAGTCCTCTTCCTTGTTTCCCTCAAGTTTTGGCTCCCATTTGCTCATAAATTCCTTGTCTTTGTCCAAAATTGTCCAAAAAATCTGCAATAAACACTCATTAGATTACATGGAAAAGTGACTAACCCAATTCACTCTATTAGCATAAATGTATTAAAAAACATGCAAAAAACTAATGAGAATGGTGGATTAAGTCGAAATAAGAGGTAGAATGAGACCATATAGTTACCCATTTCTGGGGCTCATCAATATTTTAATAAAGTTTAAAGTGTTTCCAATGAAATACCAAGCACCAATGATTTCTTTCTGAACTCCTGAGTAAACTCCTGAACACTCTTCCCTTTACCTTGCCTCAAGTGTTGCCAATCAATAACAGCTTGTTACATGTATCCTAAAGGATAGAATTGTTTCCTAAGAGCTTTTAAAAACTTATACCATGAAGAGATGAGTTTACCTTTCCTCTCTACATCTATCTGAGTTTTAGTTTCCCACTAGATTAAAGTTGTTCCCCCATTCTAAGTGTAGCTAATTGAATTTTCATTTTATCATAAAAAATGTTTTGAATACAACAATACCCTTCTAACTGCTTAATCTAGTTATCTAGCTTTTCAAGATTCATTTCGCCATCATAAATAGGTAACTCAAATTTTAAATCAAGTTTCAAAAGAGATGTTTTCTTAGGTTTCTTTTGCGTTTCAGATTCTGCACTGGAATAAGAAGATGGAGATGATGATGATGGAGATGATGGAGGTGAAGGTGGCTTATCAACCTTGCCTTTAACTTTGTCTTTCTTCGATGTCTTTGAAGAAGAAGCTCCATGTCTCGCCTTCTTATCTTCGTATAATTCTCCCAACATTTGCTGCATAGTCAAGAATTCTTGCTGAAACTGTTCATCACTCATCTTCGTTTTTGGCATTTCACCTGCATCAGATCCTGTCATGGTCAACTTATGAACGACTCTTCACTTTCTAATCTCTGGATTAACCTCCTCGATGATTCCTTCTCTACGTTGCGATTTTTACCTAGTTAACATTCAATGTCAAATTATACAAATGAAAACTGGTGTGATACCAAATTATATGATCTGAAATTATCATATGTTAAAACTGAAGTAGAATTGATTATGCCAACAGTGAAATGAATGTTAACTTAAAGTGCTGAAACCGAGAGAAATTATTGAGAAGAAAGACTTTATGACAGAGGATAAACATAAGCAAAATGCAAAAAAAGAAGTGAAAATAGCAAATACACAATGATACCAGACAACAAGATTGATTACGGAGTTCGTCCCTGATGGACTATGTCTCTCGGCCTGCTTTCAAGATGGGTGACTGCTTTATTAGGATTGAATTCGATAAGGTTGATTACATAGAAAATTGATGAAACTATATGTGCACGCATGCACTTTTGGTCACAGTCATCAGAAAGCTATCTAAACCATCTTTCCAATGCCTATCACGGTTCCCAATTCTGACTCTGGATGCTCTTGTTACACTGAAAACAAAACAACCTGTATCCTCCAAAACTCGCATACAAAACTCAAAACCACTCTCTCCCTTCTTCATGAGTAAAAGGATGAATTTATAGGCTTAGTAGGTTCATTCGAACTCCTTTTAGCTAAACTTGGCATGAATGGCTTCTAATTTTGGTCACAAAGGCTTGATCTAGTTATGATTTGCCACCTTAGGGTTAGGTTGCATGGTCATCGAATTAGTTTTAAATGACATAATAACCAAAAACCCATTTTAGCACTTTGGATAAGAGAAAACTATCAACAGTTTGCTAACCAGGTGGAGAAGTGGACGGTCAACATGTGACTGTCACGGTCTAACCGCAGGTTGCCACCTCCGTGGTCATTATCTTGGCGGTCTCGGCTTATGGTGCAACCATGCATGTGACCTGACTCTCGGCGGTTATGGTTAGGACCTGTTTCGATGCAGTGACATGGATATCCATAGCAGTTACCCTCGCTTCTCACATGTCCTGTGGTCTCGTTGCGGTCTCCAAGCCCGACAGTTAGGGCTGCTAGTTGTGATATTACCTCTGTTCACATGCTCCTGTCTCTGCCATGGTCTCCATACCCACACGGTTTAGGGATCGTTGTACATAATTTATAATGTTTTGTATTTGATTTACAAAGGCCGAGGGTTGTAGACTTAGGGTTATGATTTTTTTTTATTGCATTTTTTAATACATGGGTTGATTTAGGACTTAGATTTATTAACATAATGTCTTAGGTTTAGGGTTTTAATGTTAGCATCATTTTGTTCTAAAGACAACCCTTTTTACATCAATTGTCACAAAGTGACATTCAAACCCACATGACAACAAACCCTTGTCGACAAACAAACTCTGCAAGGCAGATGACGAACCCACATCAAAAACCATATCCTGGCGGAATTGATGACAAACACATGTCGATAACCAGGTATCAAACCATATCACCATGAAAACCATATACATTACCAGACAACCTGAACCGTAAACATCATTTTCAAAGCTGACGACATTGGAAACTGAATGCTGACGACTGAATCTGTGTAATTGATCCGACAAGATCCTGCTAGATCAATTGAGCACTCTTGATAAGTCATTTCTCTCATTGCACGATAACATGACATCGTTTCTTTTCTCCTGAAACCAGTTCTATTAAAGAGTCGTTAATATATCTCCAAGGAGTGTGACCAGGAGTGAGAATCTTCTCCCCATGGCTAGTCTGAGAAACCTGTTGCCAGTGGCCAATCATTGCAAGCTAGGTTTCGATTGGCAGATACGCTCATGGTAGATACACTTAATGCATGGTCTATCCCACATCTTTTCCAAGTTATTCTTGCCTCTGATACATAACATAAATAATTCCTAGTCCTTGTGGAATCATGATGTACATATCTTTCGGCCACATGTGATCAACATCAATGATAACTCGCCTTGGTTACAAGTGAACATGATCAACTACAGATGCATAAAGTCCATTTAGAGAAAAAATTGTCAGATTTGAGTGTCAAATTTCAGTCTATGTGGCTGACCGTTGCTACATTTGTTGATGAACAACCTGATGACTTTTCCACTTGTTCCCCTACCTAAAGTTATGAGTTTGTTGAAGCAACTTGTCTGAAATTAGTTGCCTAGAATCAGGAGTTGCAAGCTAATGTTAGTGTAATTTCTCAAACAGTATTGAATCTATATACTTAATACCATGATTAGATTTATCAACAAATTGTTGCCGCATCAGCAGTTAAAGAGACAATCCCTCAACTTATGCATGATTCTCAGGATATTTTTAGTTAGTTCTCTGACTAGAGCAATGTTCTTGTCAGGAAAAATCAGCCTGTTTATCCACTCCAGGAGAATTTCAAACAACTATTTGGACAAGCTATGAGCACTTTTTATTTGGCACAACAGAAAGAACTCTTGGCACAAGCAGATGCACTCGATGCCTAGATCAATCAGATAGAGAATGCCTCACAGGCCACCAAGTGAGTGCTCTGTGAACTTCATCAAGATGTGAAGTGTCACTTCATCACTTTGAGCGCTCTCACTGCCAATGTTGATGGACAATTTCAAGAGCTCATCCAGTCTCATCCCACCAAGTTTACTACCAAGACCGCTGCACAGTCTGTGGGACATGTTTCTACTATGCTGGACACATGGAATGTTGTTTTCCACTTATACCAGTTTTAGGGATAACATGTTGAAGACATTGCTAGAGTTGGGTCCTTCATTTGAAGGAGAAACAACTGCAAACAATGAAGCAAACAAAATCAAGAACTAGATGCACTAGTGGCACATTGACTCGAGGGTGAGTCAATAGATTGTGGCCAAGGCTTGTTGGGTTCTTTGTTTTTGGAGAAAAATGGAAAACATCAATTGCAAAGAATAAATGGATAAAGACACTAGAAGCAGGCTACCAGAAACTCAAATGTGACAGAGAATTAAATATTAGGACATGTGGAGCTGGAAAATAGTGAAGCACACCCACATAAACAGGAAAGAGGGACTAATTTTGAAAGAATTAATAGGAAAATGGGAAAAAGCACCAGGGTTTCATCAAAGATGACAAAATCAAAGGCATGCTCAAGCAACCTCCATGAGGACCAGTTTAAGTGAGCGATCCTATAAAATAATACATAGAGGGACAAATCGAGCAACCTTTTTCCATATACAAAACACCTAAGTTGTGTGGTTTTTCAATTTTTCTAGTAGTTGCTCATAGGACTATTGTTAGGCCCCTATACTACTAGTGTAACCCCTTATTGTTATTAGTACAACCCACATATTATATTGATGTACCCATGTAGTGGCCATATTATTACTATTGTGCCCCATAGAAGCCCATTATTGTTATTATTGTGCCCTTACATTATTATTGTTATGTCGGCTCTGATTATGTTATGACCCCTTAGACTCCTATATATAGAAAGGAGGTCTTTTCATTTGTATCATCGAAGAAAAGAATAGTTATTTATGTAATGTAAAGGAGGTTTCCCCCTCAAAGAGGTTGAATTCTAAGGCGCTGATCTATCTTTTCTTGAGTTGGTTTCATAACATTTGGTATCAGAGCTTTGGATTCTAGGGTTTTGCTGCTCCAAATAGGTCATCGTGGAATTTTCGCTATAACTTTTTTTCTGCGATGTTTCAGAAGCTAAAATGACAACCCATTTTAAAATAAATTGTGCTGAACCTCAAGTCTGAATTTCAGAGCTTGTTGCGCTATATTTGCGGAGATATGATCTGAGGAAGTTGGTCTTTTTGTAGACTCCTGAATTACATTCCAAACAGGTGACCTGGGGAAAATTGTCATAACTTTCTCTCTGCACATCAGAT
The DNA here is from genome assembly GCA_000404065.3 of Pinus taeda. Classification (NCBI taxonomy): domain Eukaryota; kingdom Viridiplantae; phylum Streptophyta; class Pinopsida; order Pinales; family Pinaceae; genus Pinus; species Pinus taeda. The sequence continues at coordinate 14,755 of APFE030486782.1, read as the reverse complement.
TGAAATTTTGTAAGAAGGTCCAAAAAGAGGACGAACTGTTGTTTCCTGTATATATATTTTTAGAGCCAAAGGTTGAAACAGTGACTCGTGGCACACCGTACAAGTTCGCTCTACTGAACTAGTCTATAATCAGGTCACTTTGGGAGATTTCGTATAAATATTCCTTGGAGAATCCAATTAGGATCAGACTAGTGGCATTGGAAAGAGGACACATAGGGCTACTGCAAGTCACCATTTCAGAACTTAAAGATCTGAAAGTACAGAGTTACAGTGGTTTCCAGATCGAGCTCCTAAAATCAAGAAAACGCAAGATGAGGAAGTTTGATGGCAAGGATCCGGTAGATTGGATACTTCAGATGGAGCAATATTTTGATCTACATGGTGTACAACTGTTACAAAAGGTATGTATTGCATCTTCATATTTAGAACCGGATCAATTTTTATTGTATGAAGGGCTTTGTTCTCGTAAACAACTTGTTACATGGTCAATTTTCACGGAGGAAATGATATCACATTATGAGGACACAAAGAGCAACACCTTCTTTAAAGCAATACCACAACAATTAGAAAGAGTAAAAGGGCTTTGTGACATAGTGGAAAGCAAAATTATGGAAACCAGGAAGCATACCCCTCACAACTATAAAGATGGAAGTGTTGTTCTCCTAGCCTTCCACAACCTACAAGGGTTACACCACAACAATTGGAAGAAAAAAAGAGAAAAAGGGCTTTGTTACAATTGTGATAGCAAATGCTCTCAAGGTCATAAGTGTGCTGAGAAGAAATTATTTTACATAGAATATGAAGAGGAGGAAGAAAAGGATCAAGAAACATCAAAAGAAAAGGATATATGCCAAAACCCCACCCCAAAGAAAGAAGAAATGAATCAGACCATATCTTGTAAAGCATTGGCAAGAATTACCACTCCTAAAACTCTCAAGATAGGACATATCAAGAAGAAAAAGGTGCAAGAAGTGAAAGATCACATCGAGAAAGAAGAAATGAATCCAACCATATGTTGTAATTCATTAGTCGAAATTACCACTCCTCAAACTATCAAGATAGAAGAACATATCAAGAAGAAAAATGTTCAAGAAGTGAAAGATCACATCGAGCATCGAGAAATGAATCCGACCATATCTTGTAAAGGATTGGAAGAAATTACCGCTCCTCAAACTCTAGAGATAGAAGGACATATCAAGAAGAAAAAGGTTCAAGTAGTGAAAGATCACATCGATCATCAACAACAAGTTCTCCAACTTTTAAGGATAACGCCACTTCGGTGCAACATCAAATGAAACAACAGGTAGATCAACATCGTAGTGAAAAATGTTTTGATGTAGGTGATTGGGTATTTTACTGCTACATCTCAAGCAAGCTATT
>APFE030486778.1:19235-67756 GCA_000404065.3 Pinus taeda | reverse complement strand
TTGCCCTTTATCGATCAAGTATTAGATACATTAGTAGGCAAAAAGTACTTTTCATTTCTGGATGGTTTTAGTGGGTATAATCAAATTCAGGTAGCACTTGAAGACCAAGATAAGACCACATTTACCTATCCATGGGGAACTTTTGCTTATCAAGTGCTTCCTTTTGGATTATGTAATGCACCTGCAACATTCCAAAGAGCAGTACTAGGATTTTTTTTTGATCTAATCCATGATTGTGTAGAGGTATATATGGATGATTTTACAGTTTATGGTGATTCGGTTCAAGAGGCATTAGAAAATTTGGAAAAAGTCCTTATAAGATGTAAAGAAACAAACCTTTCATTAAGCCATGAAAAATGCTTTATGATGTTTACTGAAGGTATTGTTTTAGGACATCATATTTCAGGGGATGGGATGAAAGTTGATAGATCAAAAGTTGAAGTCATCTCCAAGTTACCTATTCCAAATTGTCAAAAAGATGTTAGAAGTTTTTTGGGATTTACTATATATTATAGGAGATTTATAGAAAATTTCACCAAAATAGCATCTCTACTCTTCAAGCTGCTTACAAAAGACTGTGAATTCAAATGGGGTCCTGATTGCTAATCAACATTTGAAACTTTGAAAATAAGAATATCTGAAGCGCCTATTTTGAGAGGACCAAATTGGAAACTCCCTTTCCATATTTCTACAAATGCTTCAGATATAGGTCTAGGGGCTGTGTTGGGACAAAAAGATTTAGTTCCTTATGCCATTTACTATACCAGTAAAAATTTAACTCCCACTGAGTTGAACTATACTATGACTAAAAAAGAGTTCTTAGTTGTTGTTCATGCAATCAATAAGTTCAGACATTATATAACAGGCTATGAAACTTTTATTCATACTGATCATTCTTCAATTAGATATCTAATGAACAAACCCATCACTAATGGCAGAGTTACAAGGTGCTCCTACTTTTACAAGAATTCAATATCACTCTATTAGATGGACCAGGGAAACAAAATACAATAGCTGATTTCTTGTCTAGGATTCAGAATACTAAAGAAGATTCTCCTATAGAGGACAAGTTTCCTGATGAATATTTATTTGCAATAACTACTAAGACCCCTTGGTATGCAGATATAGCTAACTATTTGGTTACAGGGAAACTACCTCCACATCTATTTCCTAGTGAAAGAAGAAATATTATTCAGGAGAGTTCAAAATATTCATGGATTTCTAACGAATTGTTTAAAATAGGGCCAGATTTTGTGATCAGAAGATGTGTTAGGGACGATGAAATGCCTGATATTCTCAAAGCATGTCATGATGAACCATGCAACAGACACTTTTCTGACAGAAGGACAGCCTATAAAATCCTCTCTTTAGGATATTATTGGCCATCCCTCTTCAAAGATGCAAAACAATATGTCAAAAGGTGTGAAAATTGCCAAAGAGTAGGGAAACCTACCCTCTCAAATGAAATGCCATTGCAGCCACAGGTACTCATCGAACCCTTTGAAAAATGGGCTTTAGACTTCATTGGACCTATTAACCCACCATCTAAACAAAGAAAATATATATTGGTATGTACTGATTATGTCACTAAATGGGTAGAAGCCAAAGCATTATTTTCTGCTACTAAGTATTCAGTTGTTAATTTTCTTTATGAGGATATTTTTACTCACTTTGGTGTTCCAAGAGAAATTGTGACAGATCAGGGAGGTCAATTCACATCCAAACTGGTGGAGAAGCTATTGGAAGAATATAAGGTCAAGCACAAAAGATCTACTCCTTACCAGCCGCAAGCAAACGGTCAATTGGAATCTACAAACAAGGTGATTGAAGGCATCATTACCAAGACTGGTCATCTACACAGAAGAGATTGGGCAGAAAGGCTTCTCGAAGGCAGAAAGGCTACTCCTTATGGGCCTACATAACTACATGGAGGAATACAATAGGACATTCTTCCTATGAGCTTGTTTATGGGAAATAATTCTTGCTCCCCATTGAGTTCCAAGTTAAAACTTTCAAGATGACAGTTTAGTTGGGAATGGATCTATAGAAGCCCAAAAGCATAGAATGGAGAAGCTGAATGAACTAGATGAGATCAGACAAGAGGCAACCCTAAGAATTGATTTAGTTCAATATCAAAGAGCTAAGTGGCATGACAAATACATCAAGGAGAAAAAGTTTCAAGAAGGAGATTGGGCATTGCTATTTGATTCCAAGTTTAAAGATTTCAAAGGTAAATTTCAGACTCATTGGCTTGGGCCATATGAGATTGACAAAGTCTTTAGCAATGGAGCGGTAAGAATCAAAACCATTGATGAATATCAAACTCCTCGTATTGTGAATGGTCACAGATTAAAGATCTATCATAAGCCACTCTCAAAGGAGGAATTTGTCAAAATCTTTCAAGATAATTTTGCAATAAGGCTAGTGAAGAAGAATCCTTCTTCTCCACTAGCCTAGTCCTTGTCCTTTTCTGTTCCAAAAAAAAATATTTTGTAAAATCCTGAAAACCAATCACTAGTTGGTAGTCTTATATAGAAAATACAGGGAAAAAATCAAAAACTTCTGACGCCTATATTTTCCAAAAAAAAAAAAAATCCCTCTCTCATTTCATAGTTTCATGTCACTTCACTTCACTTCATTTCATTTCATTTTATCATCATTTTCCACCAATAAAAGCCCTTTCATGACTAGTTTTCATTCATTCAGTCATCATTCATCCATCTCCATTGAGTCATATGTTCACTGTGTCAGTTTCCGCAGTTGAATCCTGTTTCCGCAGCTAAAAACTGATTTCGTAGCTGATTGTTGATTTCGCAGCTAACACTCTGTTATTCAACACTGACAGTCAGATGTTAGCCAAATAATAATAAGAACCAAATGCATGTATGACAAAGGAAATATTTTGAAGATATAAAGCACCTAAAAGCATCAACAGGATGCAACCAATCAAAGGTCAGTGGACGGAAGTGGTAAAGTTCTAAGGTATGATCAAATTTCATTTCAAATAACATTTTAAAGCACATTTTATATAGTTATGAAACCATCAGCTCCATTATATGTAATGATTCGCCTTGATAGCTCTCACAACCACTCCATGGCCTTTACATAATTTCAGCATGAACTTTTCATTAATTTTTAACGGCCTCATGATTCGTCTCCGAATTTAACTCGTGCTTAAATGTACTTTGACATTCCACCTGTTGAACCGGGTGATTATGAGAATGTAATCTATTTGATCACAGCTCTTTCCTACCGCACAAATTCCACAGCCATTTTGTGAGCATGCTATCATCTATTCCACAGCCGCCTAGTTCAAATCTCTGTTGGGCTCACTCTATTTCCATACTATCCCATTGAAGTTGCATTTGCCCTGTTCACATAAGCCTGTGCTCCATGAACTCATTTTCACTACCTATTCTCTGTTCTTCTGAATACAACTGCTGGTTTTTCTCCACAGTCCTTCTCCATCTCCCACTAACACAACCATTTCACCTTTGTCAATCCATTACTCACAGTCCATCACTCAAAAACGTATTTTTAATGCAGAGGAAGAAATGGGCCTATTGGTGCGAACAGAGCCGGATGGGGTTACCCACAATTGAAAAATGTATTAAGGAAGGCATGGTGGTTGCAGTTCATTCGAAAATTTAGAGGTCACAATAAAGAAGTTACAAAGACATTTGCAAGGTATTTTGATGGTGTGGAAGTTGAGGTTGGAGATCTTAAATTCTCAGTCACGGAGACATCTATCACAGCAGCAACATAACTCCCACAGGAAGGGGAACGGTGGTTCAAAAACAAAATTTTTGATGAGAAGGCCTGGAGGATTATGTTGGGAAACCCAGGTATGGATAGAACTGTCTTCAAACGTGGAATCCCTGTTTATGCTCTAGAGGAAAATTGGACTAGTTTATTATTGATAATCCAGAAGTTTATTACATGTGAAGGACGGTTTGGGTCCATGTACATGTACCACACCTGACTTCTAAAGAATTTCCTAGAAAATCAAACTATCAATTTGCCTTATTTTCTATTGAATAGCCTGAAAAAGATGTCCACAACTGTACAAAAGAACCTGGATGACATAGAGCCCCACCTTTATCATCACGACCTTGTCAAAATTTTGATTGAAAAACAGTTGAAGGAAAGAAAAGATACTTGGGAACAATTTTTTATTCGAAACTTCTTTCAGGACCCACCTGAAACTACTAAAAGTAGCTCAACAAGGAAAATTAGGAGAAAGAAAATAAATGTGAACATTCAGGACACTCCTACTAACATAGCTAAAGACACCAGTAAGGAAGAGAAGCTATCTGAAAGTAGGAAGGGAAGAACTGAGGGTAGGAAGAAAGGGGGACAAAAAGGGAAAAGAAATATTGAAGCTGCCTATCAAACCCCAGAACCTTCCTCAAGAGAAGATCAAATACTCTTTGAAAGACTAATCTACCTTAGGGAACAATAAGTTGCAGTAAAGAAGAAAGAGAAAGAAAAACAAAGCGTGGAGAAAGGAGACCCCAGTTCGCAGAATCTAAGGAGAAGCTCCAGACTTAAAGGAAAACTGAGGAAAGTACAAACTAAAGGGGTCCACTTCATTGAATTAGGAGAAGAAACAACAAAACAGTCTTTAGCAATCTCTCCTAGCCATAGCCCACCACATTCTCAACCAAATATTGAGACCAGTCCTCCAGATATTGAGATCAGTCCTTTTCAACTAGATTTTGGGGTCAGTCCAAGAAAGACTACACCTGAGATAGATCCAAACCAGCAAAGAATGTATGATTTTATCGAGTCGTTGGAGAACAATGCCACAGATCTAGGCACTTCATCTACCCAGCCTAATACAACACAAGAAGCTCTAATCCAATCACTAAAACAAGAAGTTTTTGAACTAGAGGTCTTGAATAGACACATCAAAAGAGAAAATGAAACATTGAAGGAACAAAGCAGATTGGATAGAATTATTCACAACAACACCATGTTGCATCTTGGGCTGTGGTAGAAGAAGAATAGGAAATTGAAGAAAAAGAGCTGGAGGTTGAGCAGAGCTCTTATCAACCTCAAATTCAGGTGCTTAATGAGAATACTTAGGATGACAGTGGTACCAAGAAAGAAGTGAAGAAGGCTGGATGTGTTAGCAGAGGTCTCATAACACATGAAATGAAGGGAGGATGGTCAAATTTTTGGTTGCATAGGGACATGCAACACCTTCACAGTGGGGGTATGTTGAGCCCTGAAACTACATCTCTCCTACACACTTTCCTACCCTTTTTCTCTCACCAGTACCTCATAAGCTATCAAATATCATTACATATTGATTCTAAAATAGCATTTAAGTGGTTTTCTAACTACATTTTTGTGTTTGCTATTTGACTTATATTTTTCTCATTAGTTTCAGAATGCAGCCACTTTCCACAGCTGATTCGACTTTCCGCAGTTGTTTTTGTTAATCTCTAGGTTACAGGTATCATCAAGCAAAACGAGGCACGTGGGTAGTTCAGGAATGATCTAGACATGGATCAGGTCTTATTGGTTTAGCCAGATTTGCAAAGGAAGCCCTTGGTCAAACGGTGGTCAAACAAAGAGTTCTATGGCAAACAGGTCTCTGTTTTCAAACACATGAAGGGTCCGAGACTGTTCGTAGATCCATGGGTTCATTTTGACATCTATAAACTACCTCCATGACACAAATCCAACAACCACCTTTTGATAGATTGAATGATCTTGGAAACCATCATGCTAAGCTCACAGATGCTATATTTTTACGTGTCCTCTGTTGAAAGTGTTTCATAGGAAAAAAGTTACGAAATTTCCCTTATAAATAACGTGTTTGCACACGCAGAGAGTTAGTTAGTTTTTGATGTCGTTTTGCTGTTAGTCATTGTACTGTGCCGTGAACTGGTCTTGCTGTTGTAACAAGAGGAGTCTTCCTCTGTTTTGCAATATAAAAAGACTCTGTTTTATATGACTGTGTGAGCATAATTCTAGACTGATAGCGTGTTGACCAAGGCTGTGCAGAGGGCCCCTGCTAGCTGAGGTTTTGTTTTCTTTGTTTCTATAAAGTTTTTATGTGTTGTTTCCTTATTTCCATTGCACATATTTCATAGTTTGTTCATCTATGTATATTTCACAAGTTAGTTATGATGTTAACATTTCATTCTTGTACATGATTTTTCAAGTATTGCATATTTTTGCTAACACTGATCAGTGTGTGTTTTAGGATAGGCTAGGCCCAGGAATTTTCATGCAATTTTTACAATAACTAGTGACATGAGATTAGCCTCTCTACTGACTTTGTTTTTCTTAGCTTTTCAATTTCAGTATGCTTTGATTTCAATCTTATTCATTTGCTTTGTTAGTTAGCTTAGACATCAAGTTCCTCATATCATTGACGTTATCTCCAGAGCCATATCTTAACCCCGAAAAGACTACTTGGCGAGCTATCGGGCTATGAATGATGTGATTTGATTTTAGTTTTATTTTTCTGCAATTAGATATCAATTCTTCATATCATTGACGTTATCTCCAGAGCCATAGCTTAACCTCGAAAAGACTACTTGGCGAGCTATCGGACTATGAATGATTTGATTTGATTTTAGTTTTATTTTTCTGCAATTAGATATCAATTCCTCATATCATTGACGTTATCTCCAGAGCCATAGCTTAACCCCGAAAAGACTACTTGGCGATCTATCGAACTATGAATGATATGATTTGATTTTAGTTTTATTTTTCTACAATTAGATATCAATTCCTCATGTTATTGATGTTATCTGCAGAGCCATAGCTTAACCCCGAAAATACTACTTGGCGAGCTATCAGACTATAAATGAAGTGAATTGATTTTACTTTTATTAGTTTGCAGTTTTTGATTTGTTTGAGTGCAGTAACTTAACTTATTTTTCTGTATTTAGATAAGCAACAAAGATAGTGATTTCATGATCAGTAGTTCATTATTTATTTGATTTGAATAGCAGCACATTTCCATTCTTGTTCAAGTACTAATTTCTTTACTAGTATGTTTTAAGACCTTCTGAAGTGTTAAGTTTTGAAATCATTATAGAGGACATAATTTCCTTAAAAGCTATATCCATACTTGCCTTCTAGAGTATTCTTAAAACTCAGGGATAGGATTTCCATTCACATTAGGAGATAAACGAAGATCCCCAAAACAAAATAAAAATTGAAAACGATAAAAAGTAAGAAAGAGGTTGTCTTGCACATATAGTGCGCCAAACTTCATCAGTTTACGACTCCCAGATTGATAATTAATGTAGAAATTTAGGACATACTAAATTGACTAAACACTTCCTAACCCTTTGGAACCATGGTCCTCTATGTATAATTAGGGAAGTGCATTATGATATCAGAGTAGAGACCAATGTGTTGGCTTGGTAACCAGATGAACACATTGCCCTTCACTGGGAAGGAGCGAAAGGTGGGCAGCCTGGCTTGTAATGAGACCTCCTGTTCCAGGACTTTATTTCTTGATGCATCCAATGGATCATATCCCTGGTGTGGTGGCCATAGTGGGAATGCCACTTCATTGCTTCCTTATGATCATGGTAGGTTGGCTCGTGATGAGACCCCCTATCCTCCATCTGTAAAAATCATAGAATTGTTAGTAAACATATGCATATGTTTATATATATATATATATATATTTATTTATTTAACATATATAATATATAATAAATATATTATAATATATATATAATATATATAATATAATTATTATATTTATTTATTTAACAACACTTCCTATTTATATATATAGAGGGTGGCTCAACACTCCTTAGGAGTAGGGTTGGCGGAAGAAGTCTGAACATATCAATAGAAAAAAAGTATGCCCTTAACCTTATTGTTGATAATGAATAGAGAGAATTATAAGGGTTAGGGGAGAACCAACATGGTACAAATAATCAGTCAATTTGATCTATAGTGGAAATGAGGACAATGAAGTGATATAGATGGTTGTGTCCTTTATTTTTCGATCAATGTAAAGCAATCTTGTTAAAGATGATAATATTCAATATATTTGTATGTTCGAGTAAACTCCAGATTTGTATCCTTACATATATATTATAGAAGATCATAAAGAGTGAGCAAAGAAAAAAAAGGGTGTTCTCAAAAAAATATTCAGAAAGTGCTATTTCCTAAAGGAAACAACAAAAGAAAAACTCACACAAAAAGTGTTGTTCCTTATAGGGAACAACAAGGAAAAAGACACAAAAGGGTGTTGTTCCTTAGAGGGAACAACAACTATTCCCTAAAGGGCACAACAAAGAAAATACATAGGAAAATTGATGTTCCTTAGAGGGAACAACAAGGGAAATACACTTGTTTTCTCAAGTTGTTTAGTTGGGTCAACAGAGTGTTGATTAGCACGTGAGATTTTTGAGGGGGAGATGATATGTTAATGAAAAAGGTATTATAGACTATGTGTGAGTTTTCTTATGTTACTTAGTGAAACAGATCGAAAATATTGCAAATAAAATAAACAAATAAACAATTTAAAAACACATTCAATCACATCAACACATCCAAATTTAATAAAGGAGTTCACCAAACTTTTTGGCTACATCTCCTAGTCCTTTTGCTTCCAGTGTTGACCTCTTTATTTTGTCTTAAAATTGTTGTTACATGTATGAACTCGAAAAACAGAGTGTCAAATAAGAAAATGGATCTTACCACTGCATTTAGCTCGAAATTTTGAGTCAAACGAGTATAAACTTGACCATATTTGGCCACTGTGACCTCCAAACCCCCTGGAATGGTCCAAAAATAGAATCGTTTGTCCCTGCAAAACCACCCTCCGTGTTGAAAAAACCACTATGGCTTGCATAAAACCACCTCGAACTACACACTAGTGGTAGGGATTTGGAATGTTCTTTATGTTTTGGTGCTATTGTATTATATACCATATGTAGTTTCAATCCGCGGTGAACATGGGATAATGCAATAACACAAAATCAAACAATAAACCAAAGTACTGGCGGGCGTGGGGTTGATCCTGAACGTCTGGCATTCTCCTGGTGGAGATCCTAACACCAAAATATCCAACGACTATCACGTCATGCTCATCAACTAACCTAGATGATCTCCACTGTTGATATTTCCCGTTCGATTTGACACCTGTCGCACAATCTCACTTGAAATTAAGCCCAGCCGATATCAAATCAAGAGCGTGCGAGAAAAGTAGTTTTCTTGTGCTACGTGTCACTCGATAAGGGTGATCACATGAAATTTTAGAATACCACTTCCCACCTTTAGGGCACACGAGAAACCATTTACCACTTTCCTACTCGAACTCAAAGAAGTTAAACTTCTTTTTAATAACCACATCACGTCTATTTAAAATATTAACCTTCTTGCTTGTTCTCACCGATATGCGTTGATCTCCATTGATGGGATGATCACCACTCTCATTTGTTGATCTGACTAATCCAACAACTGTGGTATGAACCAATCACAAATTTCCATGTCACCTTCTCTGCTGACATCATCCAAAACCCGTGACTCATTCTCAGGTTGCCACGTGTCCTACTGACATAGGCATTAACTGTTGACCTTTGATTGGTTCTAACTTATCCATCTGGATTTGGATTTACTTGTCATTTGCACCGTTGGACTTGTATCGTTGAACACTTCAAATTGATCCCACTTTCATTTGCATTTGAAGACTTTGATCCAGAGGCAAAACTGAATCCATTTTGGATCACTCCTCCCCACTGGAAGATTTTGGTCCACCAAAAGTTGGTTTTAATTATCGAGTAAGTGAGGATAAAGTTCCCTCACTTTTCCAATCTCCATCCATCGTGCTTTATTGGGATTTGTACCTTTGAGTCAAACTCGAAGATACTCAACATTTCTCCACGAAGTTCTTATCCTCCTGTCAAGAATTATGTCCTCCTATAGCTCATTGAGATACTCAGGCAAAAGATCTTCAATGGAAGGTAGCTGACCTTGCTGTTCGGGATCTTCAATCAATGAAGGTTCATACAATCGCAAGTTTTCAACATTTACGACGGAATAGATTTGCATATAAGCTGGTAGATCTAGGCGGAAAGCATTTTCACTAATTTTGTCAAGTATTTTGAAAAGACCATATCTAATTGGTTTCAAATTTTTACCTTCCCCTTGCAGTCTTTATTTGTTGATGTACAACTAGACTTGATCACCAACTTGAAAACTATGCTCAACTCGATGCTTGTCATGTCGCACCTTATACTTTGCTTGGCTTCTTTCCAGTTGTTCCTGTACTCCTTGGTGAATTTCCTGGATTTTTTCAATGGACTTGGTTGCTTTGTCCATATCACTGTGTCCATCAACTGCTATGTCTTTACCAAAGACAAATCCAAGGGAGACTTTGGTATAAAACCAAAACAAGTCTCAAAAAGAGATCTCTGAGTAGAAGAATGTTTTGCATGGTTGTAAGCATGTTGCACATAACACAAATTCTCATCCCAAAGTTTGGGATGCTTGCTGCAATATCCTCGAAGCAACTATATCACTGTCATGCTAACCACTTCTGTCTGACCATCTATTTGTGGATGAAATTTTGTGCTCTTCTTTAACTTTGTGTCCATTAACTCCCATAGACTTAACCAAAATTTCCTAACAAATCAAGAATCTCGATCAGATACAATAGAAGTGGGTAACCCAAAATGAACACATACATTTTGAAAGAACAACTTTACAGTTTGTTCAACTGTGACTTGTTTATTACATGGTGTCAAAATACACATCTTATTGAACCTATCCACAACTACATACAAATCATCATGACTCTTTCTAGACTTTGGCAATCCCCCCACAAAATCCATGGAAACACTTTCCCAAGGATGAGAAGGAATTGGAAGTGGGATATACAAGCCTAATTTTCTATTACTTGGCTTGCTTGTAGCACACATAGTACATCCTTTAATATATCTAGAAACTTTCTCATTTGTTCGTGGCCAATAGCAAAATCTTTGTAATTGTGCAACTATTTTACTTACACGAAAATGAACTGATATGAGAGAAGTATGTGCTTCTTGAATTATATTAACTATTTCAGTTTGTGGAATGCATAACTTTCCCAATTGATATAAGAGTTTGTCCTTTATGAAATAATCCAATTCTTCTACCTGCTTTCCATGACTTAAAGTTGCATATACATCCTTAAAATTTGTGTCTTGAGCATATTGTTCAATGTAACTTTCATGAATTACTGAATTATGCTTAAGTATTATGGATGCATTTATAATTGGTCTTGATAACATGTTTGCAGCTTTATTATGTATGCCCTTCTTATATTTGATAACAAGATGAAATTGTTGTAGAAAACCCATCCACTTGTAATGTCTTGATTGTTGCAATTTAGTTTGTGAGTGTAAATATTGAAGTGGTTAATGATCTGTGTGTATGATGGTTTCTTTACCCATTATGTAATGTTTCCACTTTTTAACACTCTGAACTAATGCATACAATTCTTTATCATATGTAGGATAGTTAACTATCGCTGATGTGAATGTCTCAGAATGAAAGCATATAGGTTTTATGTGCTGCATCAACACTGCCCTAATGGCATATTCACTTGCATTTGTCTCAATCTCAAATTGATGTTGAAGATTTGGCAATGCTAGTATTGACGATGTACTAACCCTTTATTTCAATGTGTTGAAGGGTTTCTGTTGTTTGCGTCCCCACTGAAACACCTGTTTCACACTTGTCAAAGCATGTAAAGGAGCTGCAATCAAAGAAAAGTTAGCAATAAACTTTCTCCAATCTTGCGCTACCCCTAAGAAACTTCTAACTTCTATAGCAGTATTGGGCTTAGGCCAATTTACAATGACTTCGACCTTAGAGGGATCTATCTTCAATTCACCACCCCCTACAATATAACCCAGATAATTCAAAGATGTTCTGCCAAATTCACATTTTGACAGTTTTACATAAATGTTTTATCTTTTCAAAACATCTAAAATATGCTTTACATGCTTTACATGTTCATCCCATGTTCTACTGAAAACAAGAATATCATCTAAATAGAGTATTACAAAATCATCAATGAATGGTCTAAATACATCATTCATGACTCGCATGAATGTAGTTGGAAAATTCTGCAACTCTGATATGATGGTAGCCACTTCGCAAGTCCAATTTAGAGAAGTAAATTGCATCTTTTAACATCAATATGAGGAAGAGGATAACAATCTTTATTGTGATTTTATTTAGTGCTCTAAATCAATGCACATTCTCCACAAACTATCTTTCTTTCACACTAACACAATAGGTGATCTGCATGGTGATGTGCTTGGTTGAATAAACCCTTGATTGAGAAACTCTTGTACTTGCTTATTTATCTCTACATTCTCTAGAGCTAATAACCTGTACATTCCAATGTTAAGTAGTGGAGCATTTGTTGAGTCACGAAATGGGTATGTAGTTACCATTAATATTATCATCCTTTTCCTTTATTCTTATCTTTCATATATCTTAATGCGTTAATGTATTGAGGAATTATGGTAAAAAATGAAGGAAATATCTGCAATTATGATTTAGCTAATTATTACCCTTATTTATGCAAGGAAATAACAAAAGGAACAATTGTTGTTCCCTAACGAAGGAACAACAAAAATCAACAAGCAAAGGAAGGAACGCGGCGGTTGCGAATAATGCTAAAAACGAATCAAGAGGATCAACACGAGAAAGGAAAGAATGTCTGAAATTGGAAATCGGTTGTGAATCCCTCAGGATTGGGAGATCCTGAGGGATCACATTTACCGTTTATCTTTTACCCTTTCTGATTACGAAAGGAGATGATTTTAAGAAGAAGAAGAGGAATCTCTGTTGTTATTGAATTTGTAATTTTAATTACAGACTCGTGCTGTTGAGAGAACACGGTTATATTGTAATGCTACTTACATTTGATGATTAATACATAAGTGAAGTTGTTGTTCCCTCGCGTTATCTGAAGTAACTTACCAGTGTTCGCTGGTGGCTAAGGGCCCAACTTTTGGTTGATTTAACTGCTTTCTTTGTATCATACATTTCCAATTATCGCAAGTGTGATGGTTTGATAGTTTTTTTGCTTTCTATGATTTTATCTCCTTCGATGTTTATTTTTTTCTTGTGTTGACAGAATATCTCTACTTTATATGACTTACAGAATTGTCGTTTGATTCAGTTCACTTTCGTTTCAGATTGAGTTACTTAGATAAATATTCAACTTGATTTAATCAACTGTAAAGAGTTTAACTATCATTGTTGAACTCTCATATTGATATCATTGTTGTTTATATTATTTACTGAAGATTGGGTTTGATTTAGATTAAATCAGTTAAGAAGAGATGAGTTATTTCTACTATACTCTCAGTTGATGCCATTTCTAGTCAAATTGCTTGAATAAGGATTGATTACAATTTCGGTAGAAGATTGAGTCTTGAATTTTAGATGTTATATTCCCTTTAATGATTGCAATTGGAGTTTATTAGATGCATCCATTTACTCTTGTAATTAAATATCTATACTGTAATTTAGGAGACATTGCTCTCTGAATTAATAGCAGCCACACACTACGTACACTCTTGAAATAAGAGGACTTGCCCGAGTTGATAATTAATGTGGGATAATTAGGAGTTTTAAAATGCGCCTTTTATCAACCAACATTTTGGCACCGTTGCTAGGGAGAGTGTAGCCATTTACAAAGAGTGATGTACATCTGATAATTGTTGTTGAGGAAGAATTGGGTATTGAAAACGGAAGGTAAGAACCTACGTAACGAGCAAGTAAAGTGCTTGCTCCTCAGCCCACTTTTCAGCACAATTACAGATAACTAAAGTAGATATTTGATGCTTGTCTGGTGAGAGAGAACTGGGTATTAAAAACGGAAGGTAAGAACATGCATACGAAGCAAGTAAAATGCCTGCTCCCCCACCCACTTTCTAGCAGAGTTGTTAGGAACTTAGGGTAGAGATAAACATTTGAATTGTCTGCATGAATGACTAAGAAGAAAAGACCCGAGAACAATCCAATGCCACTACCCAAACTTGAAAAATATAAGGGACCGGTGACCCTTGGACGATCAACTTTCATAGAAAACATCTTAAAGAATGTTGAATCTCAGCTATCAGTAGGTCCTTGAATAGTTGCTTCCAGACAACCTACTGTCTCCCTTCGGGCCACAGGCTCACCATCGGTAGCCTACACTGAGGTCCATAGTAAAACAAAAGGAACTAAGCAGAGTTTTAAAGATATTTAAAATTTGCACCCAAGTCCCTCACAAGAAGGGAATTCTTGTAATATTCGTGGAGGAGGAGAAACAGGGGAAACAGAGGAACCAAGATCCCCCCAAGGAGTAATTGAGCAAGGAACAGTCAGTATCCCATACCAAGGGAGTGTTGTTAAGACATTCCAACCCCTTCTAGTCACCCTAGGAATAAATCTCTAGAGATCTGGGAAGGGTAGAGGCATATATTTCATCAAATGGTCAACAATCCATAAGCACCCCAGAACTCTCCATTACAGTATCCCATCGTTGACACAACTGCCAAGGCACCCATGAAAGCTATCCCTCTACAAAATATTCCCACCTTTCATGGACTCACATCAGAGGATCCAGATGCATTTCTGTTTGAATTTGATGTATTATGTCAGGGTTATGATTATACCACTGACCCCCAGAAACTAAAGTTGTCTCCCTCTACGTTAAAAGGAGTAGCCCTGCATTGGTTTATGGGACTAGGTGGGGACATAATAAATTATTGGGATCAAATGAAAACCACTTTCCTAAAAAAAATCAGGACTATTTCATATCTAGGGAATCGAAAGACGAAATATTCCAAATGTTAGCAAGACCTAGTGAAACGTTGAAAGAGTATGTGGAACGTTTTCAATATAACCTCCAACAACCTACCTATGCAACTCTACCTTTACCTGATAATGTGCTAAAAACTACATTGATTGAAGGAATGGAAGACCAATGGATAGAGACATTAAATATTATGGGTAAAGGTGATATATATCAAGAAGACTATGCTAACATTATTCATTTGTGTATCAAGTGCTCAAGAGGCAGTACAAGATTGAAGCCGGCAAAACGCGACATGACCACCAAGGACAACAAAATCTCTAGCGGGAGCATTACTCGTGCAGAAATCGGCAACCTACTAGAGGATTTCAAAACAAATATCTTGGGAACTTTGATGACGCAATTAGACATCATGCAAGCCAAGCAGAAGCAGGCTGAAACAGAAAAAACTTGGTGATATTTTGTCCTAGATGTAAGAAAAAGCATAGTCATAAAGAATGCCCAATGGATATGGTACAAACCTGTGCCATATGTACTAAAGATCATGCCATAGAAAGCTGCCCATCATTCCCAGGGTTAAAATCAGTCTATAGGCAAAAGAAGAAACATAACCAGTCTACCTACTAAATTAGCGTCGCCAATGGCAAGCACAACAAACAGGTATGCCTACTGAACCATCTTCTTTCTTTCAACCCTTGCAATACAATTCACGACAATACCCAGGAGCTATGTGGCAGAACCAACCACCTTTTCCTAATTGGTCACAACAACCATTCTCTATGCCACCTTGGTCCAACCAATCAAATCAAAACAACAATTGGCCAAATTCCTCTTACTTTCCACCATTTTGGCATAATAATGTATATCCATCTCAATGGCCACCCTCCACTTCACAAAACCAGAATTCGCAGTCAATCTGGCAAAGACCTACAAACTAGCCAGCAGGAACAATCCCCCTACCTCAACCTACACTACTAGCACCGTACACATTACAATAGAATCCTCAGACCAACCTACTACCACAGCTCCCATCCCAGCCCAACCCAAACCCCAACAATAGACCAGTCCAATTTGTGCAAATTATTGAAGGACCGGAGCCAGAAAC
The DNA here is from genome assembly GCA_000404065.3 of Pinus taeda. Classification (NCBI taxonomy): domain Eukaryota; kingdom Viridiplantae; phylum Streptophyta; class Pinopsida; order Pinales; family Pinaceae; genus Pinus; species Pinus taeda. The sequence continues at coordinate 51,860 of APFE030486778.1, read as the reverse complement.
TGAGTTGAGGGAGTGTAATGAGCTTAAATTAAGGTATGGATAGATAATAGAGTCATAGGGGTATAAAAATATACAATTAGAAGATCCATTACTTGTAGAACAAGCACCTCAAGTGGAGAATACGGTTAAACAGAAAAGTCACGATCAAACTATTACCTCTTATCCACCATTCCCAAAGAGATTAATTATAACCCGCTCAATCAAATATCCCGATTTTGATCTTCTAGGAGAATTAAAAAATTTGTGTGTAAAAATACCGCTCCTCCAGGCTATTCAGGACATTCCAATTTATGTAAAAACTATTAAGGAATTGTGTACAAAAAATCCGAAGAGGAAAATAAAAACAACCCCAACTATCCACGCAGTCGGAACTTTATATGATTTATCAGGCAGAGAAACACCGGTAAAATATGAGGACCCAGGAAACCCTATAATCATGGTACAAATAAATGGATGATCCTTCCCCAATGCATTAGTTGACCTAGGAGCAGCCATTAATATTCTTACAACAACAACCAGTCAAAAACTTGGCATTACATCCTTGGATCCAACCACGAACTTGCTAGAACTGGCTGACCAATCGGTAGTCAAACCAGAAGGAACATTACAGGATGTAATGGTGTCTATAGATTCTTGGGAATACCCAACAGATTTTTTGATCATCAATCCTAGAAACCAGCCAGATGGACATCCCCTAATTCTAGGAAGACCTTGGCTAGCAACCGCAGATGCTTACATAAGCTGTTGAGTAGGTAGCATGACTATAGCAAGAGGAAGTAATGTGAAGAATTTAGCTTCATATCCTCTAGCTCAACCAAGTTTAACAATAATAAAAACTAGAAAAAAACCTGTATCATATTTAACTGAAAACATTCATTCATCGTTAACTATAGAAGATGCCCTTGAATTTAAGGATCAAACAGAAGATGACACCATTAACACTTACATTAACCAACCAGATGTTGTATCCAATCTAAAATGTCAGATGATCGAAGCAGCCCTGGTTAACGAAATTGAAGAAGATTCCTCAAAAGATATGAATGACCAGCCAATACCAACAACTTCTATTTATAATAGCAAAACCATCGAAATTGAGCTAGGGAAAGTCTTAAATATCAACAAAACCCCTAACTAATGACCAGGAGCAAAGGCTTGTTCAACTTCTGAGAAAATATAAAGAGGCTTTCACATGGGATTACCTAGACATGAAAGGGATTGATCTCCAATTATGCATGCACCACATCTATACAGAGAAATATGCGAGGCCCATTCGACAACCTCAACGGAGGTTAAACCCTCACCTTAAAGATATTGTTAAAGATGAACTACAAAAACTGTTAGATGTAAATTTCATTTATCCTATATTTGATAGCAAATGGGTTTCTCCATTAGTCGTGGTGCTTAAAAATAATGGAAAGTGGCGTATATGTGTTGAGTATAGAGAGCTTAATAAAGCAACCCAAAAATACCATTTTCCCCTTTTGTTCATCGACTAGGTCTTGGACACATTGGCAGGAAAAAAATTATTTTCTTTCCTAGACGGCTTCAGCAGCTACAATCAAATTCAAATTGCCCCTGAAGACCAGGATAAGACTACCTTCACCTACCCTTGGGGGACATTTGCTTACAAGGTATTACCTTTCAGACTGTGCAATGCACCTGCCACATTCCAGAGGGCTATACTGAGCATTTTTTCAAACTTGATAAATGAAGGGCTTGAGGTGTACATGGATGAATTTACACCCTACGGAGATGACTTCAAACCGACATTACAAATGCTAGAGAAAGTTGCAAAGATGAATTGCTACCAGGCTTTGTTTAAGCCATGATAAATGCCACATGATGATGACTGAGGGCCTCATCCTAGGTCACTACATCCCAGCAGTTGGAATTTAGGTAGATCGAGTAAAAATTCAAATAATTCTCTTAATACCTACCCCCTCCACACAAATTGAGGTACATAGTTTCTTGGGATTTTCAGGATATTATAGAAGATTTATAAATAATTTCTCTCAAATTGCTGCACCATTATATGCATTAACAGGAAATATCGATTTCATATGAACTGACAAATGTGACACTATTTTTGAAGATTTAAAATGGCTAGTATCAATAGCCCCAGTGTTACGAGGCCCAAACTAGGATTTTCCATTCTAGATCTCATTCGATGCATCATATACGGCCATTGGAGCAATTCTCATCCAGGAGGAAGATAAGAAACCTTATGCGATATACTACATCAGTAAAAATCTATCTCCAGCTGAGTTGAATTACACTGTGACCGAAAAGGAATTTATGGCTGTAATCTATACTATTAATAAATTCAAACATTATATAATAGGATACCATGTGGTTTTGTATACTGATCACTCTGCTATTAAATATCTAGCTAATAAACTTGTTACAAATGTAAGAGTGACAAGATGGTTGATCCTTTTGCAAGAATTATACATAACAATCAAAGATCGACCATGAAAGGAAAATCCAGTAGCAGACTTCCTTTCACCTGTGCCAAAGACAGATGACACGGCAGTAGTAGAAGACTAGTTCCCTGATGAGAACTTATTTGCTATAACTGTGAAAGAACCGTGGTACGCGGATGTCGAAAACTACCTAGCAATGGGAAAATTACCCAAGCACCTGATGCCCAGTGAAAGAAAACAAATAGTACAACGTAGCACTTGGTTCTCCTGGATCGGAGGATATTTATTTCATACAGGAGCTGATATGCATATTCGAAGATGTGTTAGGGAAGACAAAATCTTTGACATCCTGGAAGCTTGCCACGATGGGCCTTGCAGTGGATATTTTGCAGACCTCAGGATTGGTCACAAATTTTTACAGATGGGTTATTATTGGCCCACCATTTTTAAGGAAGTCAAGAAGTTTGTCCAAGCATGTGATAGTTGCCAAAGAATGGGCTGCCCTGGGTAGTCTGATGAGATGCCCCTACATCTAAAGTTAGTCATTGAACCTTTTGAACGATGGGCATTAGATTTCATTGGTCCAATAAACCCATCATCTAATAAAAAGACATATATACTAGTCGCAACATAATATGTGACTAAATGGGTGGAGGTGGAGGCATTACCAAGGGCAACGGAGGACTTAGTAATCCACTTTCTTTTCCAACTTTTCGTTTAGTATGGCTTGCCTAGAGAAATAATCATGGATGGAGGGCCAAAATTTGTAGGCCATAAGATTGACATTAAAAAATCATCATATCATGCACAGAATCACATCTCCATACCACCCGTAGGCAAACAGCCAGGTAGAAAGTACCAATAAAGTAATCGAGGCAATACTCACAAAGACAGTCGCATCACATAGACATGATTGGGCTACCCGATTGCTAGAAGCCATGTGGGCGTACCGCATGACATGGAGAAATACCACGGGATATTCCCCATATCAACTAGTGTTTGGCAAAGAACTTATCTTCCCAATAGAATTTGAAATTTAGACATTGAGGATAGCTCAAGAAGTAGGCTTGCACTTAAATGAAGCACAGATTAATAGGTTGCATCAAATCAATGAATTGGATGAAATCCAACTATTAGCTCTTCAGCATATTGCACTGATCCAACAACAAAGAGTGAAATGGAATGATGCCCTTATCAAGAAGAAGATTTTCCATGAAGGTGATTGGACACTTCTGTATGATTCTAGGTTCCAGGATTTCCCGGGAAAACTCCAAACCAGATAGTTAGGCCCCTATGAGATACAAGAGGTGCATGATAATGGCACACTCACATTAGCCACCATTGATGGGTCTGACTAATTTTTTAAAGCAAATGGACATCGAGTACGCCTTTATCAAAAATCGCTTACCAGGGAGTCCTTTTGCCAACAGTTACGGGAAGATTCCACTATACAAATTCTTACTGAGGAGGGCAACCCATCCACAGCATCGATCCAGTGAAGAATTTTTTTTTTTTGGAATTTGTACATAAATTTCCCTTTCCGTTTGATTTAATTTGCTTGTATAATAAATTGTATATAAGTTTTTTTCTATTTTTCCTTTGATGTTCCCTCTAAGGAAGAGCAATGTTCGTGTGGATTTTCCCCTGCGGTTACCTACAAGGAACAACCACTGTTCCCTCTAAGGAACAACAATTTCGTTGTGCAATTTTTTTCTTCTTGTTGTTCCCTCTAAGGAACAACAATTTCCATGTGCAATTTTTTTCCCTGTTGTTCCCTACAAGGAACAATTGTCGTTCTGTCTAAGGAATAGCAATTTCGGTGTGCAATTTTTTTCTTCTTGTTGTTCCCTACAAGGAACAGTTGTTGTTCCCTCTAAGGAATAGTCGTTGTTCCCTCTAAGTAATAGCAGTTTCAATGTGCATTTTTTCTTTTTGTTCCCTATAGGAAACAACTTTTGTTCCCTATAAGGAGCAACAACTTCTATGTGCATTTTCTTCATTGTTCCTTGTAGGGAACAAATGATGTTCCCTACAGGGAACAATAATTTTTAGCGGTTCATATACCAAATGAGAAAAAGATCTTAATTGATGCCCTCACCTTTCTATTTATAATTTCTTCCTTACCCTTCCTTGTGGGTCCCTCCTCCAATTATTTCTACCTCCCTCCACAAAATCGATTTTTACTCCAATGGGTGCATATTCCTTGAGGGGTGGTCCCCACATTCCTCCAACTCCACAATTTCCCCACCTTTTTTTCTAAAGTGAGGCCTTCTCTTTACCCAAAAGTCAAATATCCATTTGACTTCTCCATTCTCCTTAGTTGTGGGCCAAAATATCCCCCCAATTTCCAAAATTACAAAAACATAAATTCTTCTTAACAAAATTGTTGGGCGCAACCCAATTTGGTCCAAGTTTTGGGTCAAAGACTCCGCATTTTGAGGAGTGGAGTTGGCGAAGTTCTATTCATTGTGAAGTGTTTAGGGGCTTTGGGTGGGTCAAAAGTCCCTTGTTTTGTAATGGGTTTCGGGTATTAGTCCATTGTTTTGTTAGATCCATGGTATGTGGACCTTGGTCTTGTAGTAAGGAAGTCTATATAAAGAAGATGTAATACTTTGTCGAATAAGAGAATAACTAACTAAGAATAGACTGTTCATATTCTCCGTCTTGAGTTTGTATTTTTGGGGAAGGATCCGTAGCTAAGTGCACGGAGGCCTTAAAGAGTTTGCAGCTGAGTACACATACCACATGCAACTAGGTGCTCAAACTACCTGTAGCTGGGTGCGCAGGTCAGGGAAGAACATTTATTGAATATCCTTATTAATAAAGAATAACTTTTGGCAAAGTATTATGTATCTTTTTGTGTTCATTCTCTGTTGTTATTGATATCGTTATGCATGCTTTTTACTCAATTATGCGAAAGAACAAGATACCAACATCGCTCTGAATATTTCTACCTATTACATAAATATGTATAGATTCCAGACCTTGAAGCAGCTATTTTGTAACTTATGTAGATCAGTAGGTCATGATGAGAAAATATGTCGAAGTTATGAATTGATGATGGAACACGTTTTTGATACTTATATATTGTAAGCTGAGGGACATACAAACAAGGAGCTAGGCCAACGCACTGGTTAAGGAGGATTTCAAGGATGAGGATGATGACACAGAGGAGCTTGTCGAGGATGTGGCTAGATTATCTGTGATAACTATGGACATGCAGGACACTTCGCAAGAGACTGTTAGAACCATACGACAACCTACAGTTACTGTAAGTATTTTGATCATGTGATAGAAGAATGCCCCATCTTTATAATGAATATGCAGAAGAAAAGAAACCAACAACCTGCAAAAAATATCCAAATGATGAACGCTGAGCCAAGGAGGATCAACCGTGCATCGACATTGTAACAAGAAGTGAAGACAAAACTAGAAATGATAAAGCCAATGGGAAAAATGAGGCTGAAGCTACATGGGTAAGAAAAATTACTGAAAATTCTCCTGCATTTGATATCCTAAAGGAAAAGAAAGTATTCATGGAAGCAAGGAGAAGCTTTATAGATGGTTGGGCCTTGACCTCTACCGCATAGCTGACTCAGAAGGATAAATGGGAGATAGTACCAGTTGCAACACAAGATGTGGATCCAAATATTTTGAAGTCTTTTCTATAGACTTGCATGAAGTTTCTGAGAAGTCAGAAGGCCGTAGAGGGATTGCAGAAATTGATAGAATATTGTGCTCCTAAAGAGGTACCATAGAGTGATATGCACGTAGTGAATAATCTACATAGACACAAGAAGCAATATGGAAAGGAAATGAGGCTTACAACACAAATTGGGGAATATGACACAGATCAGGTTATCTTAGATCTAAGATCTGATGCGAATGTATGGCCGAAAAAAACTTGGGAATTGATGGGTAAGCCAAAGCTACAATGGTCAACTATCTAGTTGAAGATGACAAACCAATAGAAGATTCTTCCTCTAGGAAGATTGTCAGGTATTACAATTGATATTGATGGAGTGCGCACTACCACTGACTTTGAAGTGATTGAGATTGTGGATGAAAGTAATCCCTACCCTGCATTTCTTGGATTGGATTGGGAGTTTGATAACATGGCCATAATTGACTTGAAGAAAAGGCAAATGATATTTGAAAGAAATAATATGAGAGCTATTGTGCCCTTAGATCCATCACAGGGAGCAAGATATACTGAACCTATAAAAAAAGTACAACATAATTGACATCACCAGCAATGATCAAATAACAACAAAGGAAGAAGAATGGATTAACCCTACTGCATATGGAAATAATTCCTGCAATTTAGATTCAAAAGGGGAATTGGAAAAATTCCATGAAGTGTCTACAAGGCGATGTGCAAGGATCACTAAAGCAATGTGCTTTATGAAATTTGAGGTACATGATTTACCTTTGTATGATGTAAATACCTTCTTTAAGGATGATGAAAGACGAGTACCTAAATGTTAGATATTGTTATCTCTAGATCAAGCACTGAGGGTGACTCCTGTTAGATGGTAGGATACTCATAAGAAGAATGTAGGAGATTGGAAAAAAAGTAGATGGTTGATGTGGGTAAGGTTTGGTGAAGTAGAAACAGAGATCACAAACAAGTATGATGGCAAGAATGATTCTAGAGACCACATACAACTCTGTATGGTAGCTTGGGGAGGAATTTCGCGAGAAGAATGGGTGCATGGATTCATCCATACCCTAGAGACAATTCCTTAGAATTGGTATTTGGAAATCGAGCTTTAGCATGGTACTGCAGGCTGGAAGAAATGGTTGATGGATTTATAATGGCATTCATATTTGTAGATGACTGCCCACATATAAATGCAACTTTGATATAGTTAAGAAGAAGATTTTTAAGAACGAAGTTCTAGTTATTTGACAACCTGATTGGGCTGCGCAGATACGTAATGTAATGAAATGATATAATCTCACTACGAAAGAGGATGAATATCCTTGTAACATTGACATCAAAGAATCATAAGGTCATCACGATGTAAATGGACCTAAGATAGAGATGCATGATATAACGAATCCATTGAAGACGAAGAAGGTGAATATAGGGCAGGAGGCTGAACCGAAGTATGCAATAATAGGATATTACTGGGATGAAGAGATATTCAACAAGATAATAGATCTCTTGCATGAATATTAGGAGTTGTTCCCCACTAAGTTTTCAGATATGAAGGGCATATTAGGATATTTGGGAGTTATGAGGATTCCTTTGAAGTCTGATGTGAAGCCTGTCAAGAAGATGCCTTATAGACTGAATCCAAAATAAAAGGAGAAGGTGAAAGAAGAATTAGACAAGATGTTAATAGCTAGGATAATAAAACCTATAGAAGAGTCTAAATGGGTAAGTCCCATGGTGATTCAGGAAAACAAAGGAAAAGGGAAAATCAAAATTTGTGTTGACTTAAGGAAATTGAATGATGCATGCCTACATGACCCCTTCCCTACACCATTTACAGATGAAGTATTGGACAATGTAGGAGGACAAGAGGTCTATTCTTTCATAGATGGATTTTTAGGATACCATCAGAGCAAGATTGCATCAGAAGATAGACATAAAATGACCTTTGCGATAGAGTGGGGCTCTTATCAGTACACAATGATGCCTTTTGGATTAAAGAATCTGCTTGCTATATTTTCTAGATTTGTAATTGAGGCCTTCAAAGAATATATACACAAGTTTCTAGAAGTATACTTCGATGATTGGAAAATATTTGGTCTATTAAAGAAGCACGTGGCAAGCTTAAGGTTGATGCTGGATACCTGTAGGTAGTACCAGATCTCATTGAACTTGAAGAAGTGCATCTTTTATGCACCATTTGGTATACTGTTGGGACATATAGTTTGTAAATAGGAATTAATGGTGGATCCTATGAAGATCACAATTATTGTGAACTTGCCAGCACAAAAACAATGAGACAATTGTGCATGACACTATGACACACTGGCTACTATAGAAAGTTTATAAAGGGGTATAACTACACCAATGGAGAAATTGCCAAAGAAAGATGTGAATTTTAAATGGAGCGAAGAGTGCCAAAAGAGCTGGTATGTACTATAAGAGAATATGGTAACTGCCCCTATTCTAGTTTTCCTGGACTAGAAGGAGTTCCATGTACCTGTTGATGCATCTTTCATAGTATTGGGTGTAGTATTAGAGCAACCAAGAATAGGAGAAATTGATCATCCCATAGAATTTGAAAGCATGAAACTTTCCAACATAGAAAATAACTATAACACGATGGAAAGAGAGGGATTAGCTATGCTGTATGCATTACATAAGTTTAGGCACTACTTGTTGGGGGCACATTTCAAAATGTTCACTGATCACTCCGTGCTGAAATATTTGGTGAATAAGCCTATTTTAGGAGGAAATATCTATCAATGGTTGTTACTATTCTAGGAGTATGACTTTGAAGTTATAGTGAAGCCAGGGAAATTGAATGCTAGACCTGACCATCTATCAAGAATAGAGAAAGCAGAAGAACCCACAAATATCAATGATAACTTGCTTGATGCATAACTATTCAGAATTAAAGTCGCAGATGATCACTTTGAGGATATTATTCAGTTTCTAGAATACATTGTGCCAAGTTTGAGAATTGCAGTTATCAAAGACATGGAAGATCATGAAATTATGAAGGAAAGAATGTCACAGATACTAGCTCTAGAATAAGATAGGTTCATAGCAGGGTTCCATCATCAAGTACATAAAGCATGAGAGAAAGCCTAACATGACAGGCATATCAAGAAGAAGACATTCTGGGAAGGATATCTTGTATTATTATATGATAATGAATTTGTGAAGTTCCCATGAAAATTTAAAACACAATGGTTAGGACCATATATCATTAAGCATATCTCTGATGGTGGTGTAGTTCAGATCGTGAAGTTGAATGGTCAGCTGCTTTTAGGATGGGTGAATGGTAGCAGATTGAAGATATACAGGGATGACTCTGTCCTTGGAGCTTCACACTGAAAATTGAAGGGAAGGAAGTCTTAGTGCCACATGCAGTTGAAAGTGGGTGTGGGACTATAAACTACTATGCAGAAAGGGACTTTGCTGAAGAAAGATTACAACACGATACTCAGGAGTATGACGAAGTCTGAAGGAATTGCGACAAAGAAAAAGTAACTTCGCCATGAGGAAAGGTTCGTTGAATTTGGTCAGAAACGACCATTGGAAGGAAAAAGCTACCGTTAAAAGGAAATTTCTGTTAAGGGATGCAGGAGAATAACATTTATGAATCATAGTTGGCTATATCTAGCCTTATACCTGCATTAAATCAGAAAATATTGAAGCAATCATGAGGCTAGAGTTCAAATTTGTTATAAAAACCATATCCCGAGCCACAATTGACATTTTCATGTCTAGATAACTTGTGAAATTGCATCTAAGTGTGAAGAAAGCTACTATTTGTATAAAAGGAATTTTGAGGAACTTTTTGGAATATTTGCAGAGAAAGGATTAGTGGGTATTGTGGAGGCACAAGAAATAAAAGTACCCGTGTCCCTAAGGCACCAAAAGTCACCGAGAAAGCAGGTATCCATAAAACCACAACCATAGAAGAAGCAGGAGAAGAGACCAGCCAAGGTCTCTGGGGCAGAACTTAGAACATCCCCAATGAAGAAAACATAGAAGGAAGTATGCACGAAGAAAAAAGAAGATAAGGGGAAGAAACTTGTGCAAAAAGGAAAGAAGTCAATGGAGTAGAAGATGCCTCAGCAAATCAATGAGGAGGCCGAAATTCACTGCATGGAGATAGAGGATGAAGATATTCCCACTGTGCTCCCACTTTATATGCCACCAAGAAAACAAAATGCTAAGCCAGTTAAGGAACCAAAGAAGGACAAGACTACCACGTACACTCCATTGCTACTGAAGGAAGTACTGTTTGATGGCGAAGTGTTGGGTAATATCCTTCAGCTGAAGATGGAAGACTGGGACTTTAACGATCAAATAAAATACCCTCAATTTGAACCAAGTAGATATTTGAAGTAGGTTTGGTACCTAGAAAGTGGAGTCATGAGGCTGGAGCCATTCTGGTGGGCTACAAGATTGTAGAGATCAAGCCTCTTGAATATGAAGAATGTGCCACACTTCAGCTGAAGCAAATCTAGTACAATCTGTGTGCGAAATATCCTCGCATTGGTACATGATGGATGCATTTGGCTAGGAACAAGGATCCTGATTGATGAGATGTTAATAAAAAAAATCACAGCGTTAACTCGTCAGGGAAAAAACCCCACAAAATAATTTGTGGGAAAGAATAAGGACAAGTAGATGGCATAAATGATGAAGGAAACATTTATATTAGAAAAGAAGTTGCGGGGATATGACATTAATTCCATTGATGACCAAGGAGTGTGTTTCAACGCACACATATTGTTATGTAAGATAATGAGGAAGTGCAAGGCCAATGAGGTACCTAAAACTATAGTATATTTGGCTACGTAGTGCAACATAAGGGTCTACTTTAACTGGGTTGCCTATTTGTGCAAGGAATTTTTGACAGATTGCAAAGAAGCACAGGAAGAGGGGAAGATAGTCCACTATGCTTGGTTGATAATCCTCATCATGCTAATTGCATGGAAAGAACTAGAAGAATCACAATTTCCATCTATTAAGGTGGATGTGTGTGAAGCAATGAGGTATGCTTCCCTATGGTTTACTAAGGAGCTGACGTGCACAACATAAAATAGGATTTTCTTCGTGGTGATGGCAATGGATCTACACATGGTGGTGAATCAACATCCAAGGCTATCACCTAGTTTATATAAGCAATATTGTCACATTGCAGACTTCAAAGAGGACTTCCACAAAGCCTATGTGAAGGAAATGTAGGACCCAGCTAGGACATGGCACCCTTTTCCATACTTAGTAACTGAAGATGATTTGCTCGCCGTAGTACAAAAATGGCCAAAAGAATGGATTACTCCACCCAGTGGAGCGGTTGGAACAGAGAAGGGTACCCCGAAAGATGTAGGTACAAGTGGAAATGATGCAGAGATAGAAACACAGGAAACAAATAATGAAAATGAAGAACCCCTCAGTGATGAACGAGTATCAGAGGAGTCACCTTTTATTGTCAAAAGGAGAGACACAACAACTGCGATAGGCAAGAGGAAAAAGCATAAAGCGGATAAGTCCAAGGGTGCAAAAGTGCTTGTCCTCAATGAAGGGGACACTGACAAGATTAGAGAGAAGGTCCAAGAGATCACAATGGATACCTGGGAAAAAATTTATGATTGATATAGAATGATCTCGGTTGAGGTACAACAGGGCCTTGTAGAGCTAAAGGCATTACCACAAGTAGCAAGACATCTAGAACAAATAACTTGGCCACTGCAGGTAGAGAAAAGAATAGAAACACAATTTGGTGTTAGGGTTTTGAAAGTGCTAGCTGGGGCACTTCAGTGGTACACATCGGAGTACAGAGAATGAGCAAAAGCATGGAAGACTATCAACATAAATATTTCCACACTTCCCATTCAGATGCTACACAAATTCCATCAAATTTTAACAATTGAGCTGCAGGAGCTGGCAAAAAAGTAATGGAAAAGGATGAAGAAATTTCTCGCCTCAAGGAAAACATCGAAAAATTACTAGCACAAGTGAAGAATAATAAGGTCATAAAGAAAGAACTCATGAAGCACTTATCATAACAAGAAGAGGAAACTTTATGTTTAAAGAACCTTAATAAAATTTTATTATAACAAATCAGAGATCTAAAAGATGAAAAACTCAAAAGTCAAAACATTGAAAAGAAGGTTGATGAATTAGAAATCAAAGAAATTTTACGTGTGAGAAACCATAATAAAATTTTACTTACTCAAATTAAGAAACTTAAGGATGATAAGAAAGCATTAAAAGAGAATTTAGAACATTTTTCTCAAGAAGAAGTGTCGAAATCTCCAGTCGTAACAGTCCAAGTTGAAAATAAGGGAACGAATATTGATACAGTGAATATGACAGCTCAAGAAGACAAGTCAGTTGAAGAAATGACACACTTAGATGTTGTAGTTCAGATGATTAACATCCCAAGTGAAGGTTGTGTAACCAAATCAACAACATCGTCCCCTGAAGTAAATCAAAAAATTTCCAAACACTTAATAAGGGAATATCAAACTAGACTTCTAATGAGGGTTTTTCATATGAATGATATGTAGGATTTTTCAAAGCAGGAATCAGGTTAGGAGCTTGGGGAGAAGGGAGTGGTGCTGCGGGGAAGACAAACTAGGGTTTGCGATAGGGTTCAGAGCTGGTCACCATGGAGGGGGGATTTCCACTTCCTCCTACAACCATGCAGTTTCAAGTTGCTTCAAGAAACCATTGGTAGTAGAAACTGGGAATATCAACAGAGGAAAGCAAAAAAATATCAGTTCATAGGAAAAGAAGGAGAATATGGAGGAAGGTAGAGGAGAGAAAAGTACAGGAGGTGGTAGGCAGAGAACTGAGCACAAGAATATGACAGGCCTCTGTAAACCCAAGTCTATCATCACACCCCAGGTTGTATTAAGTGACCCAACACTACAGGTGCACAGGGATCACATGACGACTTATGCCATAATATGCAAATTTATGGGGATATGGCCAACGGAGAAGGCTCTGAATTTTTGGATAAAGAACAACTAGAAAACTAAGGGGGAAATAAATCTTCACCTTGGGTCCAAGGGTTTCTTCACAGTTGTGTTCATGAACCTAGAAGACAAAGACAGAGTGTTCGAAGGAGGTCCATATTTTTATGCTGAGGCAGGCCTATACATGTGACCATAGGTGATGAATTTTTTCCCAGAGCATGAGACATTCACATCAGTACCAGTATGGATAAGGCTCTAATCCCTACCTTTAGATTATTGGCTTCCAAAATCCTTAAAGGCCATAGGAAATAAACTAGGTCTTTTTTTTTAAATATCAAAGGCAACTCTGCGAGGAAAATATACCTCCTTTGCCCGAATATGTGTAGAAATGTACCTATTTGGAGCACTCCCGGATGAAATCATTCTAGAAGTATATGATGAAGAATGGATGTAGGAACTGGACATGTCCCATTCAGATGTTGCATATATCATGAACACAGGCACCTCTTTAGAGACTGGCCATTAAACAAGATGGAGAGTAATATCAAAACCAACATAGAAAAAGATACCAAAGGCTTTATCAAGGTGGGAGGCAAAGGGAAAGGAGGGAAAAGAACCAAAAGAAAATCTACAAGGAGAAAAAACCAGGTCATAACAGATTCAAGATATTAGAAGAAGAAGATGGGAACAATGGGATGAACCAGGTATTGAAGGATAGTCCAACAGAGAAGGAAAAAGATGATAGAATGGAGGATGTTCTTATAAAAGACAAACTAAAGGAAGATCAACTAAGCACTATGGAACTTGACAGGGACCATGAGATGACCACAAGCAAGATTGGAACGGAGGACCACAACTTGCAGGAAATAATTGAAAGGGAGAATCTTGATCTAGAAAAGTTCCTGGAGCAGGGAACCACTAAAGGGGTTGATTCTCTACCTCAAGAGGAGTTCGACAAAGTACAACAACTCTTCCTTTGGAGATCTCAAACAAAGGGTTATAGAATCAAAAGAAACCATGATAGCCAGGAAAGTAGAGGAGTAAAAACGATGGAGGCTACATCAGGACACGCTCCCAAGAACCCAGGAAGGAAAAGAAGAAGAAAAAGATAGAATGAACTACTGATAGAGTGTGGAAAACTCATGATCAACTCAAGTAAGATGAAAGATCTCACTAGTTACTCATTTACAAATATTTCTTAATGAAGCTTACAACTTGGAATATTAGGGGTCTAGAAAGTAAAAGGAAACAAAGAAATCTTAGCAACAGAACAAAAGAAGAAAAACTAGATATGGTGTTTATCCAGGAAAAAAAATGTTCAATAGATAAAATAAGAGAGATACAGAGCAAATGGCTCATCAAGTATGATTATCTAGAAGTTAAAGAAGAAAACACAGCAGGAGGGATTCTCACACTTTGGAACCCCCAGAAACTCACAATCCTAGATGCTGAAGCATCCAAGAATTATCTATCGATGGTGATCCAACCTTTAGGTGATAAGGAAGTATATTTGATCACAAATTTCAATGGTCCTCAAAAACTTGAAGACAAACTCAAGCTTCTTAGCTCACTGGAGGAGCTAAGAGAAAGACACCCTATTATGCCCCGGATTCTGAGAGGAGATTTTAATATGGTTAGATCTCTTATAGAAAAAAAGGTGGGACCATAATACTAGGCAGAGACTCCATAGCCTTTTAGAACCTTCTAAATGACATGAGGCTAGTAGATATGGAGACTATAAATGGTACCTTCACCTGGAATAATAAGCAGGGAGGGGCTTCTCAAGTTGCCTCTAAACTAGATAGATACATAATCTCTGAGGACCTCATTCTCGCAGGCCTCATCTTGTCTGCGTTTATCCTCCCTTTTGGAGGCTCAGATCACTAGCCTATCCAACTTGAAGTTGCTACTATAGGTACTCCGAGAAACAGACCATTTAGGTTTGAAAACATTTGGCTCACCCACCTTGACTTCATCAGCAACATAAGTAAATGGTGGGTAGAAGATATGCCCATTTAGGGAACTAACATGTTCCTTCTGCATCAGAGACTAAAACACATCAAACTCAGGCTAAAAGAATGGAACATAAATGAGTTTGGTAATATCTTCAAAGCCAAAAGAGAAATGGAAAAGAAACTTCAAGGAATTAACTAGGTCCTCATCTCAGATGGCTTTACTGAGGAAAGGAAAGTACAAGATGACTCTCTGCAACAGTAATGGGAAGAAAAATGCAAGCAAGAGGAGATCTTTTGGAGACAGAAATCAAGAGTGAAATGGATAAAAGAAGGAGAAAGAAATACAAAGTTTTTCCACAAGTCAACCATGGATCATAGGTCTCATAACATGATTTCAATACTCACAGATACTCATGGAAATCAGCTCAGCTCTCACAAAGAAATAGAATATGCTCTAGTACAACATTTCCAAAGCATAGCTGAGGAACCTCCCATAGACAGATAAATTTTTATCAAGAACTTTACAAAGCACATTCCCAAGCTTGTTTCTAGAGAAGAAAATCATAATCTCAATAGGCCAATGAGTGAAGAGGAAGTCAGCGAAGTCATCAAAGAGATGAAAAATGGGAAAGCTCTAGGCCCAGATAGCTTCAATGTATACTTCTTCAAAGCATGCTGGGAAATAGTCAAACAAGATATCCTTGAGGTGGTGGAGGACCCGAGGAAAAACAAAAATGTTTCAAGGGTGCTTAATGCCTCTTTCATAACTTTGATTCCAAAAAAGGAAAGAGCCATGACACCGAATAGATTCAGACCCATAACTTTATGCAATATGGTGTACAAAATTATATCAAAAGTAATTGCAAACAGGCTCAAACCCCTTCTTCCAACTCTTATGTCTGAGGAGAAAACAAGATATGTGGAAGGAAGACAAATTCTAAATAATATCATTCAAGCTCACGAGGTGGTACACTCTCTCAAGAGAAATAAGCAAGTAGGTATGATCATGCAACTTGACCTAGTGAAAGCTTATGATAAGCTAAGCTGGGCATACATCAAGGAAGCTCTAAAAGCTTATGGCTTTGACCATAACTAGATAAGATGGGTAATGGCCCTTGTCACCATAGCTAGTTTTTCAATCCTGCTTAATGGCTCACCTTCCAGAACCTTTAGGCCTTCGAAAGGCCTAAGACAAGGAGATCCGCTCTCCCCCTTCCTCTTTATCCTCATGATGGAAGGTTTAGGCAATACGATCAAATCAACCAAAGAAGAAGGAAAAATCCAGGGTCTCAAACTCATCCGGAATGGAGATGCCTTGACTCATCAACAATTTGTGGATGACACTATGTTGCAGGGTACACCCATGGTCAAGGAAGCTAAAGCTTTCAAGAAAATCCTAAACGACTTTTCTATGGTTGCTGGTACAGAGGTAAGCCTTACCAAATCTAAGATTTTCTTTTTTAATACTGACTTTTCTATTTAGAGGAACCTCAGCATAATTCTCAGCTTTCAAAGAGAATAGCTACCCTCCAAATATTTGGGAATACCTCTAACGGACAAACCCCTAAGCAAGGCAATTTGGGAGCCAATCACTAATAAACTCCAGGACAAAGTCCGGAATTGGACAAGAAGGTCTTTGAATTTATCAGGATGGCTAGTGCTAACAAAAACTGTCCTACAAACTATGCCCATCTTCATGCTCTCAATCATTCCTGCTCCTAAAGGAGTTGTACAACACATGAGAAATATACAAAGGGACCTTCTATCGGGCAAAGGGGAAGAGAAAAAGAAATGGGCTTTGGTAGCATTGAATAAGGTCTATAAACCCAAGACACATGGAGGTTTGGGGCTTCATGACCCTGAAACCCTAAGTAAAGTTTTGGGGGCTAAACTATGGTGGAGATGGCTATAGGAATCAGTAACCCCTTGGGCAAAGATTTGGAAATAGAAGTATGCAAATAATTGGTAAGAAAGGGACCACATTTGAATGTCTGGGCTCATCAAAGGCTCCCACATGGGAGAACAAAGCTATTGTTCAGAAACACAGTTTCTGGGAGATCAGAGATGGAAACCTAGCTTGGTTATGGGAGGACAAATGGAAATAGGAACCTAACCTGGTAAGAGAGGAACTTTCCAATCTCAAGAATGACACTGACAATAAATGTTTACTTAGGGTAAATGACTTCTGGGATTAGTCTAGGAACAATGGAAAATGGAGAATACGTAAGGACTTGGGATATAGTGAAGGAACCCCTTTGAAGGCCCATGCAGAAGCTCTTGTAGTAATCTTGGAACATAGAAACATTTTGACATCAACATCGTCAGACCAACTGAGATGGGGAAGAAATAATGAAGGCAACTACAACCTCAAAGAAGCCAAGAGAATGGCCCTAGGGCTTGAATTTACAAGCCTTGATAAGGTTTGGAGGAATCTATGGCAGAGCCCACACTAGATGAAAATCAAACTGTTCATGTGGTTGGTGCATCATAATAAAATTCTAACGTGGGATAACCTTCAAAAAACAGGTGTAGCAGGTCCATCTAGATGCCAGTTATGTGAATTACAAGAAGAAACCATGGAACACCTACTCAACCTATGCCCTTTCACCTCCACCTTGTAGATTTGGGTGGCTTCAATCTTCAAACAAATGGATAGGGACAATTTCAACATCATTGGTACTTTGAAACATTGGAGAAGAAAATTCTCTGAAAATGATATAGTCAATAAAGCTTGGGCTTTGGTTCCAAGCTTTCTAATTTGGGATGTCTGGAAAGAATGCAACAATAGGATTTTCAAGAACAACATTGGCTCATCCTAGAGCATCATAACTTAGATCATTAGACAACTCCAAGAGACTGTAGGCACCCTGCTAAAGAAATCCCCCAAGAACCCACCTCAAAAATAGGATGCTCAAATACTATTGCATTTGGGTCTACAGGTTCCTTTCCCACAGGGCATAAGCAAGATGGTAAGTCATATAACAGAAAGTAAGGATTTTTGACAACCTCCCCCTTATGGCTTTTTGAAATTCAATATAGATGGTGCCTCTAAAGGAAACCCTGGGGTGGCTAGTTATGGCAGAGTCCTAAGAGATGAGCAGGGTTACATAAAAGTCATCTTTCATAGTCATTTGGGGAAGGCCACTAACAATATGGTGGAACTCATGGCCCTAGAGCAATGCCGAGAAATCTTGATGGAATCAAATTTGTAGAACACCATCATTGAAGATGACTTTGAATTGATAATTAATTCGGTCAAGAAAATATGTAATGGCATAGCACCAGAAAGAGTGTCGAAACACTGGTGGTTATTGCAGGTCTATCATCACATACAATCCCACTGAAGAGCCCTGAGAACCCTCAATTTTGTTCATGTGCGCAGAACAACCAAAAGTTTAGCAAATAGGTTGGTGAATGAAGGAGTACTATGTTCCAAAAGTAATATAAGATACGGCTGGATGCTTACTCCCCCAAGGAAATTGTGTCAAGACTGTCACAGACAGGCTACCAAAGACAGGGAGTATTTCCAAGGCATGAGAAGACTAGTGTAAATTGAAGAAAATGGAACAAACAAAGCTTAGTAGCATGTGGTAAATAGTAGGTGAGAAGGCAAGAAGGATGCAAATACTTGACTAAACTTTTCCTTGAAATCTATCTTCCTATGGATTTCGGGCGAGAAATGGCTCGTAAGTCAATTCTTCAGGTCTATTTGATATGGTAAATTGTGGGCAAGTAATCGAGATCTCCTTCATCCTATGAATTTTAGGTGATAAACTACAAGTTCGTTACTTCTCCATTCAGACCCAAAATATTAAAGTGTGGTGGATTATTCCTTCTTTGGGTCTGTCAGGGAGGGTAAAGATTGGGCTAGTCGATGAATCCTCTTTGGATATCCTTCTTCCTGGAGATTTCAGGCGGTTTAGTTGCTCGCCTTTTATTCCCTCTTTCGGACCCAAAATCATTTAGAGGGGTGACATAGGCTTCCTTTCAGGTCCACATGATTAGGTAAAAAGTGTGATAGTTGCTGAGATCACCTTCATCCTATGGATTTCGGGCGATTAGTTGCACATTTGTTATTTCTCATTCCGGACCCGAAAAACTTTAGGGTAGAGGTTTGTTTATTCTTCGAATCCGCCAGGGTTGTTATTAAATGGGTTAGTTAACCAGACCACTTGTAATCCCCACCATCCCATGGATTTTGGGTGGATTAGATGCATGACAGTTATTTATGCTTTCATACTTGAAATAGGTAAAAAAGGTGGCCTATACTTCATTTCGGGTCCATTTTTTAGAGTGAAGTACAGGCTAGGTGTAATCCCGAAATCAATTTCTAACCGTTGGATCTTTGTTGATGGTATCACTTGGTCTTCGGGTTATTTAGATAATCGAAGGTTTAGGGTGAGCTTTGGTGCCATTTTTGTGGGCCTTTTGGATCTAGTTCTTTGGTTGTCCAAATTGATGCCTTAAGGGCAGATTGTTTATTGGATGTTTTGTGTGAGATTTTCATAGTTTATGAAGTTAGGTTTGGATTTGGCCATGCCAGCTGCTTGTGGGTTTGTCATAGAGCTAGTGCTGCTCTTTTGTATTATGTAAATTATGTATTTTTATAGATGAATAGAAGGACCGACTCTTACTTGATCAAAAAAATAAAATAAGGGAATGTAAAACCAAAAAAGTTCCCTATCAACATCCGAATCATGAGAGTAGACAACTCAACTATGTTATGTATTAGGACCATTCAAACTATAAACAACAAACTAATGTTCCAGAGAATAATGATGTAACCTCAATCCAGTCCTATGATGACAAGTCATTATAAAATTTCAGTGATCAAAATATTACACAGAAGATTAATCTAGGATGGTTTGATTCCTTTTGAGTGCGATAGTTTTGTTTGTCACTTAGAATATCACATCAACATGTATTGACAAAGATGACCGTTCTGAGACAAAAAGACATTCGAAGCCAAAAAAGTGATCAAGTTTTTTTCATTAACAAGCTTTGAGGACAAAGCTTTTTTAGGAGAAAGGCAATGTTATGAATAAATATATAGGAAATATGTAAAATAATGTAAATGATAATAATCATAAATAATGATTAGTTAATTGGTAATTAGGTTGAAGGGACATGTCTAAATGAGACATGACTCTCCATGAAGAGAAACTTGCTTGGTATATAAGCAAGCCTCTCATTCTTCTTGTATCATGATTATTATTCATACATTTAATATATAATATTTGTATCCTCATGGATATCTTTATATTCCAAGTCTTTTGGAGTATTTAACCTAAGAATGAACTTTTTTCACTTCAATAAGTTGCATTTATTGTAGATTTGACTATTGTAATAAATTTTTGGAAGAAATTAAAATATCTCATCTCTCAGTGGTTCTCCACAATGAAAAAAATAACAAGAAAAACCAATAATGTACATAGAGATAAGTGCTTAGAGAGAGATAAATTTACTTTTGGACATATTTGAGTTTATACGTTGGGTTGTTGTTGTCAATGGAAACATGTTTTAGGGCATAAGATAGGCTGAATGGGGATGATAATTTTATCCAATGGAAGGAAAATTTTGTTCTGGTGCTTTAGGGATTTGAATTATGGGATATTGTTGAGAATACAATAGTTCCTCCCATTGATCCAAAAAAATTGGCTAATATTAACAAGAGGAATGTTAAGGCCAAGAGATTCCTTCTAAATGCTATCAAATACCAATTTATTCCTCATGTTTCGAGGAAGACTTATGCCTTTAAGATGTGGGTAGCCTTAATCAAAATTTTCCAAAGCACTAATGAGAAGAGAAAAATGGTGTTGCAGGAAAAACTAAGGCAAACCAACATGAAAAAAATGGCATAGTTTTCTCATACCTTACCAAGATCACTCAAGTGAGAGATGAGTTGGAAATCATGGGAGAAGCCATCTCTAATGAGCAGCTAGTTAGACCAACCACTAGTGGTTTTACTAAGAGTTGAGATGCTTTCATTGATGGGATAATGGCTCATGAGAATCATTTTGGATGGGAAAGAATGTTGGATTATTTCCATCAAGAGGAGGTAAGGAAAAATTCCAAGAGTGGTGGGAGAGATGAGGAGATTGTTATTGTTGCAAGAAAGGGAAAGAAGAAGTCCAAGAAGGCAGTACAAGAGGAAGTCCATGCAAGCGAAATACCTCCCTAAAGAACAAATCGTCCACCTATGATGCTGAATACCATGTTGGAATGGCGAAGAAGAGAGCGTATTTGGTTGATCAATCCACCACCACATAAATGCAATCTCTACCCTACACGATAGGGATTCCTGTGATAAAACCCATGGAGATAATCTCCCATATCCTCTCAAGAATGGGGAGTGGATGCAAAAACCCAGCTGGATGGGTCAACTCCCCCTTGTTCCTCTGGCAACCCTCACACTCTTGCATTTATGTCAATATGTCCCCCTTGAGGCCTTTCCATGTGAAATTCTCTATAACTATCATATATGTCTTTTAGAACCCCTAGTGCCATGATAGTGGAAAGCCATGTTCTGCATGGATAGTCCTCTCCCTCAATTGTTAACTAGGCACCAAGAATATGTGCCCCTTGTAGTAAATGACCTCAGACATCACCCTATAATGCTCATAAATGTGGATACCCTACAAAATATCACATGCCCGTTGGTCCTTGGAGTACTCCACCAACAACTGTGCCTTCCAATCATGGCAGATGCTCATGAGTGAAAGTGTCACGAGTCTCCTAGATAATGCATCTACTACTATATTTTGGTTGCCTTTGACATACTCAATATTGAAATCATAGGCTTGCACCTTGTTGACCCAACTCTAATGCCTATCACTGAGGCCTTGTTTCCCCATAAAATGGCGAAGCCTATTATGGCCAGTCTTTGCCCGAAATATATTTCCCACCAGATACTGCCAGAATTTAGCCAATGCATGCATTCTGACCAACATATCCTTGTCATAAATACAATACAACCTCTCATGCGAAAGGAGTTTCCGGCTACCAAAAGTGATGGGGTGTCCATCCTGAGACAATACTGCACCAACCCCCTCCCCTGATGCATCACGCCCCAATGTGAATGAATGTGTGAAGTCTGGAAGTGCCAAAACTAGGCAACTACTCATCACCTCCTTAAGACAATCAAATTCTAACTATGCTCTGTCCGTCCATGCAAAGGGCCCCTTCTTTGTCAAATCTGTGGGGGGCGATGCTAACTATGAGAAGCCCTTTATGAACTTCCTGTAGTAGATGCATATGCCTACGAATCCCCTCAAATTTATCACATTTCAAGGCTCGGGCCAATCTTGGATGGCCCAGATATTTTCCTCATGCACCCTCACTCTATCTACGCCAATGATACATCCCAAGTAGATCATCTATGTCATCCCAAACTTACACTTAGATAACTTGGCGTAAAAATAATACTCCTCTAAGATATGCAACACCATCTCCAGATACTACAAATGCTCCTCCCACATTCGGATGTAGATCAAGATATGATCGAAGAACACCAACATAAAATTCCACAAGTTCCCACCTAATACATGGTTCATGCATGAATGAAAGGTGATAGGTGTGTTTGTCATCCCAAAGGGCATGACCAAAAACTCAAAATTCCCATAGTGGCATGTGAAAGTCGTCTTTGGGATTTCATGATATGATGGTACTCTGAGCACAAATATATCTTAGAGAAGTACTTGGCCCCTCCAAGCTCATTCATCATCTCATCAATGCACGGGACAGAGTATCAGTTCTTTAATTTATTCTTGTTAAGCGCCCTGTAATCAATGTACATGCGCAAAGTCTCATCGTTCTTCTTCACCAGAATAACTGATGAAGTGAAGGGGAAAGAACTTGGCCTAATGTGTCCCAATGTCAAAAAATCCCTAATGGTGTGCTCAATCTCATCCTTGTAGGACTTGGGATGCCTATAAGGAGTGGTAATAACTTCTTACACCCATGCTCTAGGTCGATGGTGTGTTCAAATCCCCTGTCAGGTGGATGCCCTGGTGATATGTCCCCAAACAATACCAAGTATCTGTCCAAGATGGCATGTATGTCTTGGTGAGGTGGCTTGGCTATCATGCAACCTCCAAAATCCTCATCTCCACTACACATGCTATGTACCCATGCCTCAGGTCAACCTTCATCCTGTGCACAAAAAATTTCTGTGGAGGGTACGAATGCATACCCTCAAGAACTACCATCTTTCCATTCAACCCTGTGAACTCCATCTCCAGATTCCTCTAATCAGTGGTGACCCAGCTAAGGGAGTGGAGCCACTGGACACCCATCACCACGTTGGTGTCTAGAACATCCATAAAAAATAAATGATTTTCCATCGAGTAGTTCCCCATGGTCGCTGTCAAAGCAGGAAAATATCAGGTGCAGTGGTAGACCTGTCCTCTAGAACTAGAATTGAGAACACCTTGAACTCCTCTATAGTGATTCCCCTCCTATGAATCATCTAGGAATTAATGAAATTGTGGGTGGCCCCACTATGTACTAAAAATGATACATGTTGTCCCTGCACTGTGCCTCGGATCCTTAAAGTAAAAAAATTGGGAATTACACCCAAAGAAGAAAGGAATCCCCCAGATGGTATGAAAGGTTCTCCTCCAGGTGGTGGTTTTCCCCTCTCTGCTTGACCCATGCTATCTCACCCACCAAAATCAAACTCCACATCATCCTCTTGGTCATTTTTTAAGAATACCTCGACTTAGTGGGCCTTGCCTCCCGTGCATTGGTGATCTGGTGCTCATGGCTCTCGATAAGTAAAACATAGTTTCCTCCTCTGAAGGTCTCTCCTAGTCTCCTCATCTAACTTCCGACACCCTTGGTTTGTTCACTGTGGTGGGGGTCTAGTGTCACCTCCATTCTATGGGTAGGGACTCTGTGATGGAATGGGTGCTCTAGGCTTGAGGATTGCCCCCTGTTGTCACACAGATTGTCTAAGCAGCATGACAACGCTTAGACCGGGGATTGTCGCCCCGATCCTCGATCCCTCTATTTAAGCTGTCTCCCTTAAGCGAGATAAGGGGGGTAGATCCTATGGGAAAAAGGAAGACCAACTGGGAACCAATTGGTTTGGGAGACACAGTAGGGGGAAACAAGCACTTGATCAATTTTATTATTTGATTATATCTTTAAATGCTTAAGACCAATGCCTTATGGAATTAATTCACTGCTGCTGCTTATGAAGTGATTTAATGATTGCTTCAAAATATTTACCAGATTTCCAACATGTAACGCATAATATATAATCCAAGCAATGATTAATTTTACCAAATGCGAAATATTCAATGGATGCGCCATGCCTTAGCAAATAAATTTCAAAAGATCCATTATTTCAAGAAACCACGAAATTTTAAATGCTAACCAACTCACAAAATGATTCACCACTTTTCAATAGCTAATTTTTAGATAAACATTTAAGCGCATTTAACTATAAAGAAGTGGAACATAAATACCACAAAAGACACCAAAAGGAATTTTCAATTTTTAGTTAATCTTTTCAAAAAAATTTAATTTTTTTTGTATTTTTATATTTTTAAATAAACAAACTAAATGAAATTTAAAATTATTAAAACTAAATCCTAAAATCAAATAAATCTAAAAAAAAAAATTAAAGCAAAATATGAAGCCATTAAAACCTAAAATTTAAAAACTTTTATGATTTTTATTTTTTTATTTATTATTTTTTTATTTATTTCTTAATTTAATTAATAAATAATTTTTATTTAAATTCAAAGAAATGAAACTAAAAATAAACCTAACTATATAAAACTCTGAATCTAATCTAAATCTAATGCCAACTTTATAAAATTCAAAAAAAAAAAAAATCGATTGTTATTTTTTATTTATTTAGGGTTTTGGAGTCTTTTAATAAAAAGATGGGAAACAAAAATTATTAAAAAAAAAAGATCAAAACAAAATCTAAAATCATAACCCTAACTTCTAACATAAGCCAACAGCTGTACATAAATAAAAGAAGAAATTGAAACTGTTTTATTATTTGTCTTTTGCAGGTTGGCTAGGCAGCTTGGATGGTGAGTGAGAGGAGTTATGCTTAACGACAGAGACAACATGCGGATGAGGAGAATTGAGTGCTGCGGGCAAGGGCTATGAAGGGAAGGTGGATTGCAGGCCTGCACAACAGTGAGGGAGCAATGATAAAAAATTTTGAAGTGTTTTTGCTACGTGTGCATACAGGTTTGAAGGAGTTTGACGATGACACCATGAAGGAGACAGATGATGATTCGAAACTGCATTTGACAGTTCACTTACAGGTTTGCATGGAGAGCGAGGCTGGACAGCGTAATGGGGTTGCAGTTCTGGAACCAGCAGCGTGGATGAAATTTGAATGATGAAGGGTTAACAAAGGGGTGAAATTCGAAGGAGTTGGACGGATCTGTTTTGCAGGTGGAATAGTCAACTCAACGGAGGTAGAGGAATTAGTCTACGGGTTGAGTGCTGAGACAGAGCAGTTAATGGATGGGACGACGTGGAGAGGGGAATGAAAGAAAGTTGTGCGGATGGATTCGATGGAGGCAATGAGTGAAAGAGAAATGCACGCAGGGAGTTGTGGCAGTGTTTTGTGGTGGAAGTATGGTGCTACGTGAGAGCTAGCATAAAACTTTGCAATCTTTGAGGATGAGGCTGCATTGGAAATTGATGGGGAGCCTGTTGCAGGCCTAGGGCAGTGAACACCCCAAAAAATTTATTTCCTGTAGAAACGAAAATCCTGGGCAATAGCAAACAGATAGCTTGAACAAACCCTCAACTTTCTTCAGAAAACCTGAAAATCTTTTGAAGAATATCCCTACAAAAAATGACGCTGAGACTAGATCTTACCCTCCAGGGCCTAGATCTGGCTTCAAAAAAATTTCTTCTCAGAATTGTAACCTGTAATAACAAAAACCGAACACCCAGAAATAACATGCGCAAGAAACAAAACTAAAAACCCTAAAACGTGCTAAATAATTACACTATTCACAGATTAAAGGCTCTAAATAGCTAGATTTGTCAGTATGCCACAAAAATATTTTTAGAATTTTTAAATTTAAGATGATGTGCTTCAGAAAACCATTGGTGCATTCACCAAAAAATTTCAAATGATAAGCTCGGGATCAAAACTGGTTGGGCTCTTCAAAAAATGCAATCCGGGAGTTGGCTAGTTCAGCTAAGAACTTCCCTGAACACCCGGTAATCTCAAAAAATGGATTTCCTGCACAACTTAAATCAACCATTAACGAAGAAGGAGAAAATGATACTAAAATCGAAATGTAATGGTGATACCTGCCATAATATCCAGAAATTTAACTACCATTCAAACCCTAGCGACTAAACAAGATACCCGTGTTTAAAATCACTCTTCATAAAGCTATCATCAATGACTGAAATTAAATCATGCACAAAAATAAAAAATCTTACAACATTTCCAGAAGAGTAACACCAACAAGATTTCAACCCCAAAGTCTTTCTTTATTGCACATGAAAAATGACTACAAGAGAGCTTTCTTTAGCACACAACTCTAAGATCGAATTCTCAAATGACCCCTGACACCCTATTTAAAGGAAAATTTCCCAACGGCTAGTTCTAGTGATCCATGTCAAAGTGATCTCAACCATCGATGAGGATCAAAATCTTTTTTAATCTCATCCGTCGAAATTTTAAATGCATTTAAATATATCAAAAAATTAAAATCTTGCATTTATTTCCTTGAAACTTTGACTTACTATTATTTTATTTATTATTTGTTTTATGTTTTAATTATTTTTTAATTTTTTAATTTTATTATTATTTGTTATTATTATTATTTTTATTGGACCCTCGAACTTAGCCTTTGGAAAAAACACCTAGGACCTAGGACTTATGAGGGGATAAAACATTTTCTAATCCTAAAGACACTTTGCATCATGACTTGTACAATTTTACATCTCAAAGGGGAAAACCCATTTGACATAGACCCTCATAGACCACCCAATTCTGCGACACAAATATAATCTACTAGATCAAGTGATTTGTAATACCCTAACCAAATAGTTAGGACTATTTCCAAATTACTTTTACATAGACTCAAAGCACACTAGGATTCCCCTAAGATTCTAATGACGAAATCCATTTCGGCTTTGGGGTTAGGATGAAGGAAAACTCTGCCGATCATGGATCAGTGAGACAAAAAACCTTCTAGAACATAGATCATCACTAGAAAATTAGGATTACCTAGGCAAATACATACATGACACAGATTTGCTAAGATGATTTACAATCTACACATGTAGACTGGGTTTACAACACAACATGATCGGGCTGATGATGATAGTCGAATGGCATGGACACATCAATTAAGCCCTATTCCTTTTTCGAAAAAAGGGGGTGTACTACTATGGGTAGTTGATACATAGTGGTCAACATCTGGCTCTTCTTGGGGACACGTTGTTGCATTATAGGAATGTGAGCATCCAGAATCTGCGTCCATGCAACACACAACAAAACATAACTAGCGTCCATCCAAAAATCATCATATAACATTAAGCACAGGAAGATATAAGATCTTCATTTATTAACTATCTAGTAACATGAAAAGTAAATCTAATCCTAAAACAGAAATGAAAATGCTGAAAAAACAAGGAGTAGGGTTAGAAATACAGAGGATACCCCATGGCATCAGATGTGTTCAATGTAGTGTATACTGAGCATTTGCCTGCTTTCAAGCAAATCTGTCGGCTACTTCTTGGATGCGCCATGTCCAATTCTGCATACAGTAGGACTTTTTCCTATCCAAAAACCAAGTTTCTTGCAGCCATCTGATGCATCAAATCTTCTTCTCGTTCTCTTTCTCTTGCGTTTTTTCTTTGTGGCAGGTTGTATCATCGATGACATGAAAATTTCTACTTCAAAGCTCTCAGATGAAGTATGTAAGATATTCGTGACATGTCTTTCTTCATTCTGCATCTGCCCTGTCAAGGATGATGGATCAATCTCACAGGTGTCATGAGTTATAACTTGATCTTCTACGACTAGTGGATTAACCGTGTGAGCATGAACTTGATTATTAATTTCCCTTTTATCCAGGTCACTTTCATTTATCCACTTTTCAATGGAACAAAGGACCTCATAATAAGATGGAGCTTGTTGTAGCAGATAATGAGGCTTCTGATGTATTGACATTCCTTGGTTTCTTTCATCCTCCGACCGTTGTTGAAATTAATGAACTTTTATTTTAATGGCATCCATCTGACTAGAGTGTTCAACCTTCATACAGTGATTTCCTGGGCATGGTCTTCTTCCACGGTCAGTAACTTATTCTAAAGACATATTTGACTAGCTTCCATATCTTTTATTACTTTATCATTCTTTTCCTTGATGATCATCAAGCAATGCTGCATAGAGTTTATCTCTTTCTTATAATTTTCTTACATGGTAGCCAACTGATTATTATGATCGAATGTCATGATAGTCATTTCTTCATCCATAGTTAATAACTTGTTTTGCATATAATTAATTTCCCTATCATGATTAGCTTTCATGGTCTCAATTTCCTTAGAATGCTAACTTTGCATGTTGGCTACGTGATCAGAGTGATTAATTTTCATGATTTCCATCTCCTTATCATGTTTTTCTAGGTGGGTGCATAAAGTTCTCATATCATTGGCGTAATTAGTTTGATTGATCTCCATATTTTTTACCAGCCGCATTAGTTCTTCTATAATTTGCTTCTGATTTTCCCTTTCATTGCCAACACTGATTTTACAATTTGTCCTTGCTTTTCCACTATCATGGATTTGATCTGCGATGGTACAGATGGATGGCACATTCTGATATGAAGAATTGTCTTGAAATATTTCATTGACAGCTGGACCTTTCATAAGATTACTTTCCTTCTGTTGCACAATTTTAGGGACACATGGTGAGCTATCTTCATAACCATATCTATCTTTAAAAGCATTGACAATGTCTTGTAAAGAAGTGAAAGAATCTTCAGGACAATTATTAAACCAATTCAAAGCATCACCCTCTAAAGAATGGACAAATAGACGCATTTTGACATCTTCATGATTATACTGAGGAGATCTACAATATATGATCATTATACGAGTACACTTTCCTAAATGCTTTCTAACAACGACTAAATCACCACTTGAGAACAAATATAATTTAGAAATGCCCACTTCTAGAACATCATGGAGAACATTATTAAAATGACATGGGGTAAACGAATAATCCATGATGAATAATGAAGGACCAAATGGATGATAGAGAGAGATCCTGGTTCAAGACAATCAAGAGATGAAAGAAGTGGAGTCACCACGTGAACATGAATCTAACTCTAGGATCCAAAAAGCAATAAACAATCAAATATAAGGGAGGCTTCTTGTCTGGGAAAAATAAATGAAAAGAAAAGGATTTGCCACCCAAACAAGAAACGAGCTGAAGAGTAGGTGTTGAAGGTACGATGATATGACGAAAGATAAGGCAATCAAAAGATCAAATGACGCCAAAGAATGTTGGCCGTTTGATAGGCTAATGAAAGGTGGAGAAGATGAGATGATGCCAAAAATGTTGACCTTGCCGGCTCAAATGAAAAGATTC
This sequence comes from Pinus taeda, assembly GCA_000404065.3. Lineage (NCBI taxonomy): Eukaryota > Viridiplantae > Streptophyta > Pinopsida > Pinales > Pinaceae > Pinus > Pinus taeda. The sequence goes on along the minus strand of APFE030486778.1, from coordinate 22,263 downwards.
CAGATTCCAGATGAGAGACAAGAATGAAGATGAAATGTCATTGAAACACTAGGGATAGAAAAACTCTATCCCCTGAAATGATGCCGAAAAATGTTGTCATTACCGGTAAAAATGATAAAGATGATATGAGGAGAATGAAGATAAAATGTCATTGAAGCACTGAGAACAAAATATCCCCGGCAACAATGCCAAAAAATGTTGTCACACAGATTGTCTAAGCAGCACGACAACGGTCAGGCCGGGGGCTGTCACCCTGATCTCCGATCCCTCCGTTTAAGCCGTCTCCCTGAAGCAGGCTAAGGGGGTAGACCCTATGAGAAAAAGGAAGGCCAACTGGGAACTAGTTGGGTTGGGAGACACAACAAGGGGAAACAAGCACTCAATTTTAGAATTTGATTAGATCTTTAAATGCTTAAGACCAGTGCCTTATGGAGTTAATTAACTGCCGCTGCTTATGAAGTGATTTAATGATTGCTTGAAAATATTTGCCAGATTTCCAACATGTAACGCGTATTATATAATCCAAGTAATGATTAATTTTACCAAATGCGAAATATTCAATGGATGCACCATGCCTTAGCAAATAAATTTCAAAAGATCCAATATTTCAAGAAACCACAAAATTTTAAATGCTAACCAGCTCACAAAATGATTCACCACTTTTCAATAGCTAATCTTTAGCGCATTTAACTATAAAGAAGTTGAACAAAAATACCACAAAAGACACCAAAAATAATTTTCAATTTTTAGTTAATCTTTTAAAAATTAATTTTTATATTAAATAAAACAATACTAAACAAAACTAAACTAAATGAATTTAAAATATTTAAACTAAATCTAAAACAATAATAAAAAAAAAAAAATTAAAAAAAAATGAACCATTAAAAATCTAAAATTTAAAACTTTTATGAATTTTTATATTTTTAATTAATTAAATTATTTAAATTCAAAGAAATGAAACTAAAACTAAACTAACTATATAAAACTCTAGATCTAATCTAAATCTAATGCTAACTTTATAAAATTCAAAACAAAACAAAAAATAAAAATAAAAAATCGATTTTTATTTATTTTTTATTTAGGGTTTTGGAGTCTTTTAATAAAAAGAAGGGAAACAAAAATTATATAAAAAAAAAAAGATCAAAACAAAATCTAAAATCATAACCCTAACTCCTAATGTAAGCCAACAACCATACATAAATAAGAAGAAATCAAAAGCATTTTATTATTTGTCTTTTGCAGGTTGGCTAGGCGGCTTGGATGGTGAGTGAGAGGAGTTATGCTCAACAATAGAGACAACATGTGGATGAGGAGAATTGAGTGCTGCAGGCAAGGGTTGCGAAGGGAAGGTGGATTGTAGGCATGGACAACAGTGAGGGAGCAACGATAAAAGAATTCAAAGTGTTTTTGTTGCGCGTGCATACAGGTTTAACGGAGTCTGACAGCGGCAGCGTGAAGGAGATGGATGACGATTCGAAATTGTGTTTGACAGTTCACTTGTAGGTTTGTGCGCAGAGCGAGGCTGGACAATGTAATGGGGTTGCAGTTCTCGAACCGGCAGCATGGATGAAATTTGAATGATGAAGGGTTGATAGAGTGGTGAACTTCGAAGGAGCTAGATGGATCTATTTTGCAGGTGGAATAGGTAGCTCAACGGAGGTAGAGGAATTAGTCTGTGGGTTGAGTGCTAAGACAGAGTAGTTAATGGATGGGACAGCGTGGAGAGGGGCATCAAAGAAAGGTGTGTAGATGGATTTGAAGGAGGCAATGAGTGAAAGAGAAATGCATGGAGGGAGTTGCGGCAGCATTTTGTGGCAGAAGTATGGTGCTACGTGAGAGCTGGCAGAAAACTTTGCAATCTTTGAGGATAAGGCTATGTTGGAAATTAATGGGGAGCCTGTTACAGGCCTAGGGCAGTGAACACCCAAAAAAAATTATTTTCTGCAGAAATGAAAATCTTGGGCAACAACAAACAAATAGCTTGAACAAACCCTCAAATTTCTTCAGAAAACCTGAAAACCTTTTGAAGAATATCCCTGCAAAAAAATGATGCTAAGGCCAGATCTTACCCTCCAGGGCCTAGATCTAGCTTCAAAAAAATTTCTTCTCAGATCTGTAACCTGCAATAACAAAAACCGAACACCCAAAAACAACATGCGTAAGAAACAAAACTAAAAACCCTAAAACCTGCTAAATAATTACACTATTCACAGTTTAAAGGCTCTAAATAGCCAGATTTGTCAGTATGCAAAAAAAAATATTTTTAGAATTTTAAATTTAAGATGAGGTGCTTCAGAAAAACCTTCGTGCATTCACCAAAAATTTCAAATGATAAGCCCAGGATCAAAACTAGTTGGACTCTTTAGAAAATGCAGTTCGGAAGTTGGCTGGTTCAGCTGAGAACTTCCCCGAATGCCAGGTAATCTAAAAAAAAAGGATTTCCTACACAACTTAAATCAACCATTAACGAAGAAGGAGAAAACGAAACTAAAATCCAAATGTAATGGAGATACCTGCCATCATATCTAGAAATTTAACTACCATTCAAACCCTAACGACTAAACAAGATACTTGTGTTTAGAATCACTCTTCATAAAGCTATCATCAATGGCTGAAATTAAAATCATGCACATAAATAAAACATTTTACAACATTTCCAAAAGAGTAACACCAGCAAGATTTAAACCCCAAATTCTTTCTTTATTGCACATGAAAAATGACTACAAGAGAGCTTTCTTTAGCATACGACTCTAAGATCGAATTCTCAAATGACCTTTGTCACCCTATTTAAAGGAAAATTTCCCAACGGCTTGTTCAAGTGATCCATGTCAAAGTGATCTCGACCAACGATGAGGATCAAAATATCTTTTAATCTCATCCATCGAAATTTTAAATGCATTTAAATATATTAAAAAATTAAAATCTTGCCTTTATTTCCTCAAAACTTTGACTTATTATTATTTTATTATTTAATTTAATTTAATTTAATTTAATTTTTATTTATTTATTATTTTTTAATTATTTAATT
>APFE030486778.1:1634-18969 GCA_000404065.3 Pinus taeda | reverse complement strand
TTTTACTAGACCCTCGAACTTAGCCTTTGGAAAAAACACCTAGGACCTAGGACTTATGAGGGGATAAAACAACATTTTCTAACCCTCAAGACACTTTACATCATGACTTGTACAATTTTACATCTCAAGGGGGAAAACCCATTTGACATAGACCCTCATAGACCACCCAGTTCTGTGACACAAATATAATCTAGTAGATCAAGCAATTTGTAATACCCTAACCAAATAGTTAGGACTATTTCCAATACATAGACTCGAAGCACACTAGGATTCCCCTAAGATTCTAATGACAAAATCCATTCCGGCTTTAGTGTTAGGTTGAAGGAAAACTCCGTCGATCATGGATTGATGAGACAAAAAAACTTCCAGAACATAGATCATTAGTAGAAAAATAGATTTACCTAGGCAAATACATACATGACATAGATCTGCTAAGATTATTTACAATTTAGACATGTAGACTAGGTTTACAACATAACATGATCGGGATGATGATGATAGTCGAATGGCATGGACACGTCAATCAAGAAGTATCCCTTTTTTGAAAAAAGGGGGTGTACTGTTATGGGTAGTTGACATGTAGTGGCCAACGCCCCCTATAAATATCTGGCACAAGTCACTGTCTCTTGCAAGGTAGAGGGTCTGCATGACTTCTCTAGTCCATGCAATGACTCAAGTAACCCCTTTATGAATGTGTACACCCTCATAACATCAGACATATTTGGAACCATAACTGAAACCCTCAAAAACTATGATATGTAATTCTCAGGGTGGCCACTCTGTCTAAGTTGGGTTAACTCCCTGAAGTGAGCCTTTGGGTCCCTCCTATCAAAATGCTCCACAACTCTCCATGTGAAATCCTCATAACAAGTCACATTGGCATGCCCCAATGTGGATAAGCCATGAAACCGCCACTCATGTTCTTCCCCTTCCAAGTGCAAGGTATCCATTTTGATGGCCTCCACCTCCGTAATCCGATTAAGGTGGAAGTAAGTATCCAACTTCTCCACCCAATCTCAAGATGTATACTTGGCAGAGACAACATATGTGGGGAAATAAATCCTCCCAATAATATGTTGCAAATATGAGTTTTGTGTACTCGGTCCTCCAAAGTACCTACCCTTCTCATTTTGTTTAAGTTGGAAATAGTCTCTGAATGACAAGGCTACTTTTAAATCTTCCCACATGGATTTCCACTCCTTGAAGAAATCTCTCATAGGAATCTAGTCTTTTGGTCCTCCATGCTCACTAGGTGCGGACGGTAGAAAAATAGGCATCATGGTTATGGATGGGCCAATGAGAGTTGGTGGGTGAGTGGCTGGTGTGTTGGAAATATTGAGAGGGGGGTGAATCAATATTTTTTTTCAATTGTTATTATCTCCAGTTAGATTCTACACAATTTAAAATAAGAGAAATCAATGATATTATAATAGAGACAAGGAGGATAAAAATTATTTTATCAAATAGATGTGAGGGGTCCAACCCTTCAAACAATTTAGGCACCAACCTATTTCCAAGCACCAAATTGGAGTTAATGAGGCTCTGACCTCTAGGGCTTCGACCCTATCTTCTCCAAGGCACCAACATTGTGTTTATGGGAACCTACCCAAAGGACACCAATCCTTCCTTGCGTCTTTACTGAATTTGTTAGTTCAAGGATGCTTCAATTCACCAATCTACACCATACTGCACCATCTCCACTTCTTTAACAATATTGCACCAAAGTTTTCACCATGAATTCACCATTGCTTCAATCACTACCTCTAGGGCTTTGACCCTATCTTATCCAAGGAACAAACCTTGTATTTATGGGCACCTACCCAAAGGACACCAATGATTCCTTGCTACTTTACTGAAGTTGTTAGTTCAAGGATACTTCATTTAACCAATCTACACCATACTACACTATCTATCCAAGCCACTGTCTAAATGATGCCACTGTCTGATCCACTTGATCTTAAGGCACATTCACTTAATCCATGTCACAATGATTTTACCATACACCAAACTATTTCACACAATCTGAGGTATCATCTCCTCAGTCTGAGTTATTCGAGGTAATGAAACTTAGCCAAAAAGGTTGTTGATGCATAAACCAAAGAAGTATCACCACTGTAAAATGTTGCACAGTTCTGAAGGTGTATCACTGTCTGAGGAGAATTTATCACAGTACAGTCACATCACAATTACTTTTACCATAGTTTGAGGAGGATTATTACTGCCTGAGTTGGAAGGTTACCACTATTGAATGATCACAGTTAAGGTACTATAGTTCGAGACCTTAGTCAAGAATTTGAGCACTGAAATAAATCCATAGTTTGAGTTTGAGGTTTACACCATAGTCCACTGTCTAATCCGAGTTTTTTAAGGAGTCAAAGCCACTATTTTTATAGAGAGTTGAGCACTATAATGAACTATTTTATAGGTCTGAGGTACTTTTGTAAGGAGTTTAACATTGTGCCGAGCTTCTATGATATGCATCGAGTTCTGGTTTGTGTATTATTGTGGGTTTGAGGTATGTTTATATTCAATAAGATTGATTCGCTACTTGGAGTTTGTCAACCATCCGATATAACCTAAAAGCATATATTCATGGTATTTCCTTCTTTAGTTATATGCCTTCTTTCTTCAAGTTCACAAGTTGTGATATGCGGTTATCTTCCTTTGTGTTTTTCACCGAAGACTTGATGATTAAAGTGATTTCCGAGAACCTCTATATATAGTGTTTTTGGTTCCAATTCAAAAATACATGTCTCCTATAGGCAGGCTAGCATGAGAGACAAAGTACAGGTCGACTTACTCTCCAAAATAACATTCTTTTCTTAGAAAATTCATGTCTGTCAGGTTACTTGGAGTTTGGGGCTAAATAATAGCTCATTAGAAAGATAAAATTATGCTCTAAAGAATGTTGTAGGTCTTATGGTGAGATGCAACCTTTAAGGAGGTGAATGAATATTTTGAATCCATGTAATCATGTCATCCATCCTCATCTAGTCCTTCACCAATAGTGGTCTTCTTCATCATCCATTAAGATCACTGGAGGTAAGACATGTCATCTAGCACCCTAGAGAATTTTCCATTCTACCCACTACCATATTGACATCAATGAAAACCTATATTAACAATCTCCCCCCTTTGTCATTGATGGAAATATTTCAACTTTTCCTCCCCCTTTGACATCAATGGAAAATGGGATGCTGATAGAATCTTTGTGTCATGTTGCTCCCTCTGTCATGCTGCTTCTTTTCTTGATTTATCTAATGTGATGCAAGAGCAATGACCCCCATATTTTGGCGAAGGTGTTAAAATTCTTCTCGTGGAAGAGGTTTTGTAAGGATATCTACATTTTTCTCTTTTGTATTCATGTATTCCAACTTGATGTTTTTTTAAGAAACCTTTTCATGAAGTAAGTGATATTTGATTGGAATATGTTTGGTCTATGAGTGCATTATTGGCTTCTTTTAGAGACTGATGGCAATAGTGTTGTCATAATAGATGGTGATTGGTTGTTTAGTTTCTATGTTGACATCCTTCAAATCTTCCTTCATCCATAGTATCTATGTACAACAATTTGCAACAACTATATATTCGGCTTCAGCTATGGAAAGAGATATAGATGAGTTTTTTTTTATTGAGCCAAGATACTAGACAATCTCCCATGAAGAATGCATTTCACTGGTACTTTTTCAATCATCCACGCTTCCAACCCAATCAACATTAGTGTAAGTTGTCAATGTAAGAGTTGTGATTTTGGGACACCAAAGAAAAAAATTAGGAGTTCCTTTCAAGTATCTGAGAATTCTTTTCACAGCCAACAAATGGGATTGTTTAGGAGCTGATTGAAATCTTCCCACCATTTCTATTGCTTGCATAATCTTGGGTCTTGTATTAGTTAAGTATAGGAGAGCTCCAATTATTGACCTATAAAGTGCTACATCTACCAAGGGGGATTCATCATCTTTTCTCAATTTGTAGTCTGTGGTCATCGGTGTGCTCATAGGTGCACAGTCTTCCATCCCATATCTTTTAAGCATGTCTTGAAGATATTTTGCTTGAGATATGAACATGCCTGTTGTGGTTTGAGATACTTGTCGTCCAAGGAAGTAAGGTAACTAAACAATAATTGATATTTCAAACTCTTTTGACATATTTTGAGCAAAATCATGGCTCATCTCATCATCATTGCTATCAAAAATTAGATCATCAACATAGACAAGAGTGACTAGTAATTTATCCTCATCCATCTTCATGTAGATATTACTTCCTTCCACCCCCTTTTTGAAGCCCTTTTATTGTAGATAGTGATCCATTCTTGCGTACCAAGCTCTAGGAGCTTGTTTCAACCCATATAATTCCTTTTTCAACTTACATATAAAGTATTTTTCTTCTACTAGATCAAACCCTTCTGGTTGCTCCATGTAGACTTCGTCCTTGAGTTTCCCATTTAGAAATTCTGAGTTTACATCCTTTTGATAGACTTTGAACCCTTTTGAGCAAGAAAATGCAAAGAACATACTTATAACTTCCCTATGAGCTACTGGTGCAAAGGTTTCTTCAAATTTGATTCCTTGAATTTGTGAATAACCTTTACAAGCAAGCCTTTCCTTATTTCTGATGATTTGTCCATCTTCATTCATTTTTATTTTGAACACCCACTTGGTTCCAATTATATTTTTATCCTTTGGATGAGGTACCAACTCCCATGTCTCATTGTTCTTTATTTGAGACATTTCTTCTTCCATGGCTTCCACCCAATGAGGATCCTTACTTTCTTGAGTAAAAGTTTTTGGTTCTATTATAGATAGAAACATCATCTTTCCTTGGTGTAATTGTCATCCTTCTTCGAGTTTGTATTCCCTCATCTACATTGTAAATAATCCTCTCTTCTGGATGATGTTTTTGGAGGAATTTCACCTTTGAGGGAGTTTGAGATGGTTCTATCTGTTTTTCTTAATATTTTTCTTCTTTTTTAGGTTCTTCTTCATTTTCTTCAATGAAGTGGTCAACTTCACGATCTTCAATTTCCTTTTCTGGAAGGGTTTCATCGATCTTCACATCAACGCTTTCCACTATTTTCCGTAGTCGATTATTGTAGCATTTGTAAGCTTTTCTCGTAATAGAATATTCTTTTGTCAACCCAAGGAATATTCCTTTGTCAACTCGAGAATCAAATTTTCCTAGTGAGTCATCATTGATCTTTATGAAGCATTTGCTTCCAAAAATCCTGAAGTATTTTACTGAAGCAGGTCTTCTTTCCATAATTCATAAGGATTCTTCTCATTATTTGGTCTTAGTTGAGTTCGATTCAAGGTATAAACTGCTATCCTGACTGCTTCTCTCCAAACTTTTGGCTGCAAGTCAATTGCTAGTAACATTGTCCTTGCCATTTCTTGAACGATTTGGTTTCTTCTTTCTACTACCTCATTTTTCTTGGGTTTTCTAGTAGTAGAGATTTCTCTTTCAATTCCATGTACTTTACATAATTTGTCAATTTCTTTTGATGTGAATTCTCCCCCTCCATACGTTCTAATACATCTAATATTAGAATCCTTTTCATTTTCTACAAGAGATTTAAGATTCTTAAAGCATTCAAATGCTTCATATTTATATTTTATGAAATACAACCACATCATTCTAGTATAGTCATCAAAAAATAAAGCAAAGTACCTTTCACCTTGGAGCGTTGGAGTTCTAGTTAGCCCACATAAATCTGCATGAATGATCTCTGGAGTTTTTGATGTTGAGAACTCATTAGTCTTGTGGCTCATTCTAGTTTACTTACCATGTTGACATGGGCCACATACAACTTGATCTAGTTTGGACATCTTTCAAATGTCCCTTACTGCATTAATTTTGCTAATATTGATTGCGTTATCAAAACTTATATGCCCCAATCACTTGTGCCATAACCAACTTTCATATGTTTGACTCAAGTAACATTTATGTTCATGGATTTTTCTCAGGATGTAAATGCATGTATTTTTCTCAGGATGCAAATGTTATCTAGTGTTCTTACTCCTTTAGCCACAAGTTCTCCCGAGGATGAGTTTCTTATTTCACAATCTTTGGGGCTAAAGACAACATTATGTCCTTGGCACAAATTTGGCTAACACTCAAGAGATTATGTTTGAGTCATTCTACCAACAAATCATTTTGAGCCTTTCCTTTTCCATTAAAAAGGGAAATGGTCCCTTTTCCAGTGATTTCCAAAGGATACACTTCCATCCTTATTGTTCAATGAGGCAAACTTATTTTTGTCACCTGTCATATGTCTTTAGCACCCACTCTCCACAAGCCAATGTTTTTCATCATTGTGAACACATAGAACTAGGCCACATTTATTCGTATTGAGATTCTCCCTTATTACTTCTCTTCTTTTGAGTGGGTGATTTTTGTTTTTTGTTTTTTGTTTTTAATTTTTAATTTTTTATTTTATGTCCATAATCATTACATAATGAGAAAATGGGATCAAACTTGGTTAAAGGATCGAATGAGTTATAGGTATTGATTTTTCCTTTCTCTTTGAGACCATGTGGTTTATTTGTTTGATCCTTCAATCTTGGTGTTTCATTCTTACGAGCCATGCAATGTTTAGCTCGATGGCCAAACTTTTTACAATAATAATAATACCCAAAAAAGATAGTTTGTTACCTATTGTAATAGCCATGACTTGAATCAACATTCTTCCTTGGAGTTACTCTTTCTTCATTCTTTGGATTTGAGATGGGCCTTGGATGAGATGAATTTTCTTCTTTTGGATTGCTAGAAAGTATGTCGACATAGCTTCTTGCATTATCCTTAGTACTTGATTATTCTCCTTTAAAACCAACCCCGGATTTGTCATATTGAGGTTTTTGAGCATTAAGGATATTGTCAAGTGTTTGAGAGCTTTCCCAACTCTTTTTGACTTGCTCCAATTCCTTCCTTAGAGATACTATTCCAACTTCACAATTTTCACAAATTTCTTCCTTTTCTTTTAGCTTGTTTTTCAAGAGGTCTTCCCTTATTTTTGCTTCCTCCTTTTCTACCATGAGAGAAATGATATTATTTCATAATTTCTCATTTTCTTCAATGTAACTTATTAACAATTCATCTACATTTCCTTCTAGTCCTGAGTCATCATGATTTGTGAATGCCATGAACAATACTTCTTGGCTTCCAACATAGTCATTTTCTTCATCTGATTCATCATTACCTCCTTTGTGATGAGGTAAATTTTGGTTGATTTCTTCTTGATGATTAAAAATTCATATTCATCAAATTCATCTTGTTTAGAGTAGAAATTATTCTTATTAAACCCTTTATTTTTGTATACCATCCTTTTAGAATCTTCCTCATCATCACTATCATGTTTATGAGGACATTTTGTAGCATAATGACCTATTCTTCCACAATTGAAACAAATAAGAGGGTACTTACCTTTTAGTTTGGATCCTTTCTTGAGTCTTCATACAAATTGTGCTAATTTGGTTTCAGCATCAGATTCATCACTATTGGTATTCCATCATTTTCTTCCTCTTATTGATTTTGAGGCTTTGAATGTTGCTTCTTTGGAATTTGGGATTCCTTTCCTAATTTCATAGGCAGTGGGAATTCCATGAAGTTCATCCATATTGAGGGTGTCTAGATCCTTAATTTCTTCTATAGCACTCACTTTGGAGTCAAATATGCCAGGAAGAGATCTTAGAATTTTTTGAGCAATTGTGCTTTCTTCAACTTTTTCTCCTAACCCTTTAGGGGAGTTGGCAAATTCAATCACACGGAGAAGGTATGATGCAATATCTTCTTCATCATCCATTTTAAGGCTTTTGAATTGTCTTCTATGAGTTTGAAGATATTCCTTTTTAACTTTAGAATCCCCATCATATAAGGCAATCAACTTGTCCCAAAATTCTTTGGTCGAGTCACAATTCATGACTTTTGTAAATTCAGAGTCAGTGATTCCACTAGTGATGGAATTTAAATATTTGGAATTTGTAATGTAAGCTTTCCTTTCATATTGTTCAGTTGGAAGAGTGGAAGGAGAAGTGTACCCATTCAAAATATAATTCCAAACTTCAGGTCCAATGGACATTAAGTAGTAGGACATTCTTTTCTTCCAACAACCAAAATTTCTGCCATCGAACAAAGGAAGCCTTCCTGACACTTCTTGATTTTGCATTGTGACTAAGTATCCTTATTCCAACTGTTAGGATGATTACAAAGAAGTTGAATCAAATACCAATTGTTGGAAATACTAAGAGGGGGTGAATCATTATTTCTTTTCAATTGTTATTATGTCCAGTTAGATTCTACACAATTTAAAATAAGAGAAATGAATGATCTTATTATAGAGACAAGGAGGATAATAAATATTTTATCAAATGAAAGAGTACAATAAGATGTGAGGGTTCCAACCCTTCAAAAAATTTAGGCACCAACCTATTGCCCAGCACCAACTTGGACTTAATGAGGCTCCGACCTCTAGGGCTTCAACCCTATCTTCTCCAAGGCACCAACCTTGTGTTTATGGATACCTACCCAAAGAACACTAACCCTTCCTTACTAATTTACTAAAGTTGTTAGTTCAAGGATGATTCATTTCACTAATGTGCACCATACCTCACCATGTCCATTTCTTTATCAATACCACAATAAAGTTTGCACCATGACTTCTCCATTACTTCAATCACTACCACTAGGGCTTCGACCCTATCTGCTCCAAGGCACCAACCTTGTGTTTATGGGTACCTACCCAAAGGAAACCAATCCTTCCTTGCTGCTTTACTGAAGTTGTTAGTTCAAGGATGCTTCATTTCACCATTCTACACCATACTACACCATCTATCCAAGCCACTATCTCACCATCAAGACATTGTCTAAATGATTCCACAGTTTGGTCAAATTGATTTTTAGGCACAGTCACTTAATCCATGTCAAAATGCTTTACCATACACAAAATTGTTTAACACAGTCTAAGGTATCTTCTCCTTAGTCTGATTTATCTGAGGTAATGAATCTTAGCCAAAAAGGTTGTTGATGCATAAACCAAAGAAGTATCACCACTGTAAAATGCTGCACAATTTTGAAGATGTATCGATGTCTGAGGAGAATTCATCACAGTACACTCACTTCACAAGTCCTTTTACCATAGTTTGAGGAGGATTATTACTGCATGACTTGGAATATTACGACTGTTGAATGATCACAATTAAGGTACTATAGTTCGAGACCTTAGTCTTAAGAATTTGAGCACTGAAAAAATCCACAATTAGAGTCTAAGGTTTACACCATAGTCCATTGTCTAATCCAAACTTTTAAGGAGTCAGAGCCACTATTTTTATAGAGATCCGAGCACTGCAATGAATTGTATTATAGGTTTGAGGTACTTATGTAAGGAGTTTAACACTTTCACAAGCTTCTGTGATATGTGCCGAGTTCTAGTCTGTGTATTAGTGTGGGTCTAAGGTTTGTTTATAGTCAATAAGATTGATCTGCTGCTTGGAGTTTTTCAACCATCCGATATAACCCAAAAACATATATTCATGGTCTTTTCTTTCTTCAATTATATGCCTTCTTTCTTCAATTTCATGAGTTGTGAACTGCGGTTATCTTCCTCTGTGTTTTTTCCCGAAGTATTGATGATTAAAGTGATGTCCGAGCACCCATATATATAGTGTTTTTGGTGCCAATGTGGAAACACGTCTCCTATAGGCAAGCCGACATGAGAGACAAAGTATAGGTCGATTTACCATCCATAATAACATTATTTTCTTAGAAATTTCATATCTCTTAGGTTACTTGGAGTTTCGGGCTAAATAATAGCTAATTATAAAGCTAAAATTATGCTCTAAAGAATGGTGTAAGTCTCATGGTGAGATGCAGCCTTTAAGGAGGTGAAAGAATATTTTCAATGTGACTGGTACAGAATTAGACTTAATGTGACTATTGCAGAATTAGACTTACTCTTATTAGGCTTCTTCATTATAGGCTCTAATCCATCCATGTCATTATGTCATCCATCCTCATCTAGTCCTTCACCAACAATGGTCTTCTTCATCATCCATTAAGATCATTGGAGGTAAGACATGTCATCTAGCACCCTAGAGAAATTTCCATTCTGGCCACTGCCATATTGACAAAAATGATAACCTAGATTAACATGGTGAAGGGTGGTCACACTGTTGTCAATCCCCTGAAGTCTCTCCAAATAGGAACTCATGATGAAGGCTCTTGTCCCTATTATGTTGTTTGATCTCCTTCAACATCTACTTCTGTCCCTTAGCCAAATAATTTAGGGCCTTCAAGAGGCTATCAAATGCTGCTTTTGCCTTACTCTTTAGCTCCCCCATCTTTGCTACAACTACTCCCTTCCTACATGCCTCTATATAAGGTGTAATATCCAACTACCTTTCCTTACTCCTCTACCTCTATCTCCGGTAAGTCACGTTCTGTCTATCCTCCTCGTCCATAGGGAATGGCCCCCATGACTAAGCTGAGATCTGAGCTTTGATACCACTGTAATGTTCCTAAACAGGAAAAACAATGATATGCAAAGAAAATAACAAATACAATACAAAATTTTTAAACACTCAGTGAACACCCATGTAAACTCCAAAAATGACAACAAGATGAGCCAGTTTATTAAGAAATTGGATCAATAGTACAATAGTGTGGAAGGAGTGCACCTGGGCTTGCCTCAATGGCAAGCTTGACAAAACCTAGGTGATAAAATGATAAGACTAGATGATAGAATCAACTGCTCCAATGGTGTCTTGCGTTGCCCCAAAAAATCGCACTGCCTGCTAGAAATAAGCTACTAAAAACTTCACTTCCGGTGCTCAAAATATTCTACAAAATTAATCCCAAGCTCCTCTCAAATAACTCTCCAAAACCCAAAAATGGTTTGGTATGGTTCTGAACCTCAAAATTCGGTCCCAAATACCACATCCTCCTCCAGCAACTAGGAAATATGGTCTGCCGGCAACTCCCAGCAAAATCACTCCAAATTACTACAAAAAGGATGAATTACACTGCCACAAGGATCTCCTAATTTATCCCGACAAACTCCACCTCAAAAAATTGTCCCACAATCTCTCACATGTGCTCAATTAGAGGTTTTTGCATTGGCCTTGGAAGTTCCAAATCATGCCTCCTTCAAGTAGTAATCATTTTCTCCCAAACTCCTTCAAAAGGCTGATATTCCACTGAAGCTTCTCTACAAAAGTTCTCCCAACAATTGCTACCCGGAATACTCCTGAAATGACTCCAACGTATCCCCTTCCCATGTCCTCTTAGAATACACACTAGGTGGGAAAATGGATGAGTGATAAGATCTGAATCCCCTCCAACTCCTCTCCAAAACAATACAATTTTACCTCCCTAGGGTGGCACTTGAAGTCCCCCAAAGAAAGGGTGAGTTCTCCGCTTAGAAAACTTGGTGCTAAACAACAAATGAACTGACTAAGTAGCTTGAGCAACAAGAGTGAGTTCAATTGATGAAAGACCCTGAAATGAGGTTGAGCTTCTCCTATTTATAATTTGTGAGCTTCTCTTTCCCATGTGGGTCCCTCCATCTAGCTCTTTGACCTCGCTTCCTTGGCTATTCAAATTTCTCCATGGGTAAGTGTGTTTTTCCTTGTGCATGTGGTCCCCATGCTCCACTAACCAAGTATTTCAGCCTCCCTTTTTCTCCTAAGTCATTCTCACAAAATTTCGTGGGTCCCATGTTTACTGAAAATGTCAAAATTGTGGAAAAATAAACTTGAGATAAATTAATTTATGAAGGGACATTATAAGAAAGCTCTAAGAGTTTGGTATTTTCAGATAGATGAGTACTTGCAACAATTGGGTCTCTACAAGAGTGATGCATATCCAAACCTTTACTACATTGTGATTGGTCAAGATCCTCGCATTCTTGTATTGTATTTGGATGATTTATGTATTATAGGAGTAGAGAGATTCATATAGTAAAATAAGTGTGACCTTTCTTCAGAATTTTAGATGACAAAGATCGGGTTGATGCACAATTTCTTGTGGTTAGAGGTGTGGCAAGAGGAAGTTCATATATTTCAGGGAAAAGGCATATATGCAACAAACATTTTAATGAGATTTCATATCGATTTTAGGCCTATGTCCACTCCTATGATTATCAACTAGAATAAGCTTCACACTTCTAAGTTTGAGTTGGTTGATCCCACAATTTATTGCCAATTTATTGGTTCATTGATGTATCTGGTCAACAATATGCCATAATTTTGTTTTCAATCAACAATTTTGATCAATTTATGGTGGAGCCTAGGAGAGTGCATTAGGTGGATGAAAAAAATGTGCTTCAATGTCTAGAGGGGAAAATGGATTATGGTCTGGATGATGTTTAAGTGGATGGAGTCATATTGACCGACTACATAGACTCATATTGGGCAAGGTGTGCTAGTGATCAAAAGAAAACTTCTAGATATTGCTTTAGATTGGGTTCGTTAGTTGTGTCATGGTTCAACATGAAACATAAGTCAATGGAACTAATTTTTGCTGAGGTAAAATATATGGCAACTAGTCAGGCCAGTTGTGAGGCCCTTTAGCTTCATAAGTTGTTGGTGGACTTATTTGGTCAATATTTGAGGCCTACTAAGATTTATTGTGATAATAAGACTTGCATCAAGCTCACAAAGAATCCATTTTTTCATGATAGGTAAAAACACATTGAGAATATATACCGCTTGACCCTTGGTTATGTTTAGAGATAAGAAATGAATCTTGAGTATATATCTACTGATGAGTGGGTGGCCAACATTCTCATTAATTCCTTGCCAAGGGGAAAGCATATTTACTTTAGAGATAAGATGGTAGTGGTGAGAAACACTTTCTTCAATAAGAGGGAGCATTACAAAAAGTGCGCCAAGGACAAGTGTTTCCTAGGACATGGTGTTTTTCTTAGGAAAAAGGTGTACAACGTGATCCCTTGACTTAACTTTATGAGAAATAAAGTTAAAATGACTTTATGAGCATTAAAGTCATAAAGTGACTTTTTGGTCAAATTAATGAAAAAGATGACAAGGGGACAAAGTGATTTTATGAGTATTAAAGTCTAAGTGATTTAAGTTGATCAATCTTAGATTATATCTCCGCCCTTGATCTCAATGGCCAATATTAATTCTCATCCATTGGATCTTAGGGATTCCTTATGATAAGACAAAAGGTTAAGGATGGGGAAGGGTCACCAATTCTTCTTCATAAGTTTGAGAAAAAGAGAGAGCACAAACAAGATGATATGACTTGAGGAAATAGAGAGAAGTTTGAACCACTGAAGGAAAAGAGAGCAATTCATACAACAACAAGAGGAGGGCACAAATTGCAAGAAGAGGACACACGTTTATGAGCAAGGACAACACATAAGTTAAGGCACATATTCCAACATTGTATAATAGCTACAACATGAATTTAAATGAGGATAGGGTGCTATAATGCTTAAACCATAAAAATATAAAAAACAACATGAGTTTTGAGCATAGTGGCACAAAATTCAAGGAAGTTTTTGCTGCATTAATTGTAGTTTGAGGCAAAATTAAATTCAAGGTAAAATGGGCACACATTTTGAGGTAGTTTGGCATACAAATCAATGAGTTCATACAATATTTATTGTTGTTTGTCCACATAGTAAGCAACATCAATTTCTAAGCTAGGCATATTTTCTAAGGCAACTTGGGCACAAAAATCGAGAAGCTGAGGCAACATGAAGTTTTAGGAAATTTGGGCATGATTTCCAAGGGATATGAGATGAATTTATTGCTATAATAAATTCTCATAAGAAATAAAATTATCTCCTCTGTCACTGGTTTTCCCTTGTGGGTTTTCCAAGGTCATTTGATCTAAAACAATTGTGTCAATTTTTTATCGATGCTTGTGTTTTATCTCAACAAAAGTGAAAAAGTAGAAGTAAATTATGTGTGTTTCAATTTGAGAAAATATTCATGTTTATGAAAACATAATATTAAATATGGGTTGGACATTAAACTTGATGAGGAAAGCACTAAACTTAAAACTCGGGTGGATCTACACATCAAATTTATACAGTTTCTTGGAATCCATATTATCCCATGAGCCTATATAGGGAGAAATATATGGTTTGTTATTAATGGTTCCTTCATCCACTTCTTAAAACTTCAAATTAGTGTTTGTCTATCCCAAGATCTAACATTACTTATAAAAGATGAAGCTTCTTTCCATACTTATTTAGAGAAGGAATAGTGCAAAAGGATGTGCTATAGGGATTACCCACATGATTTGTGAAGGATATAACCTAATGCATGCCAATATGTTTTTTTGGTAATATGTTCCAAATAGGTTTTTTTGTCACTAAAAAGGGGATAAATATGATTGAAAGGGGTGTTTCAATTCCAAAATGGCTTCCATTGTTAATAATCCTCTTGTTCATTTGTTAAATAACATGGTTTACCCAAAACTTAAATATGTATCCCTAGTTGGTTGAGGAGACCATATTAGTTCATCCCAGATTCTCTTATCTCAAGTGAAGAAATCTATCAACCTACTAATTATTGATTTCCATTATTATGTGATATTTCCTTCAAATTGTAAATGGATTCTTTTGTTTTTTATTTTAGAATGTGCCATATTCTCTTGTTGAGGCATTTTCCATTGACAATTCCTTTGAATCTAAGATTTTAACAAAAATTTTAAAGAATGTGTTCCTGATTGTTCCTTTTCTAAGGCCTTTCCCTTTTGAATTTTAGGCAATTTCCCTCGTTGGAAGTGAGAGGTAAATCTAAAAGCTTGGGCCTTTCTATATTATATGTTTATTTGAGTTGTGAGATATTTTAGGATGTTGTTAAGGTATTCCTCACATTATTTAAAGGATATAAAACTTTGATGCATAATGAGATTTATTTTTGTAAGATGTCCTAGGTGGGTGCCTTGAGTTGAGGATATTTTAGGATGTGCTTAAGGGATATAAAACTTGGTGCATAACAATATTTGTTTTGGTATATGTCCTTGGTAGGATTTTTTGTCTCCAAATGCTTCCATCATTAATGTTACTCTTAATCATTTGGGAAAATGGTCCCTTACACCCAAAACTTAATGTGTATATGCTGGTTGGGCGTGGAGATCACACTAGTTAATCATCCAATTCTCTTAGCTTAAATTTCACAAAGTTGTCAATTTATTAAATTATGAATTCTGCTATTATTTTGTCATATTTCCTTCAAATTGTAGATATTTTTTATTTTCCATCCTTGATTTTAGAAAGTGTCATATTATCTTGCAATTGCCTCTCCCATTAACACTCCCTTTGAATCTAGGATTTCAACAAAACCTTCATAAGATATGTTCTGAATTGTTCCCACTTTTGAGGGAAGCCAACAACCAAATGAGAAGGAAAGCTAAAAGTTAGGGCCCTTCTGTTAAAATTGGCAACTCGGGCCAAAATCCATGTGGGATAGCTTATTTGTGGCAGCTGATATTTTTATTGGATCCCTCTCGTCGAGAGGTGTAGGATTGATCTAAATATCATCCGATTCTGATAAGTATTTATGGAGATACAAATTTATTTTGATTATGGAATTATTATCAAGCCAACCAGCAGTTTGAGTAGGCTCAGAAGCACAATGGACGTAACTATTCATCATCTACATTTTTAGTATAAATATGTGAGGACTTGAAGTCATTTTGGACATACATTATTGATGTGATCTCCTCCTCTCCACGTCTTGAGTTTTTGGAGGAGGAGAGACAAAAAGAATACGCTGGCCTAGCTGTTGATGATGCCCTAATCTAATGCAGTCATGAAGACATCTATACACAGTAAAAGTGATGCTCTTACTCGTTGCTTAGGCGAGGCCTAATACACTATTCATGGAGTCACACTTGTATGTTGTTCATGGTTACATTGTTCATGGAGTCACACTTGTATGTCGTTCATGGTTATGTTGTTCATGGAGTCACACTTGTATGTTGTTCATGGTTACGCTGTACAGTCAATGTGATGCCCTAATTATACATAGGGAACAGATCCTTACACGTAGTCAGACTCCATACGGACACAACGTAATCTATGTATCGGGTCAATACATGAAGCCGCAATCAATGCATAGTCATGGTGATAAAGCCGCAAAGGGTGGTTGCATTAAAGGTGAAGTAAAGCCGTAGTTAATATGCAGCCACAATGATAACAAGCACGTAGAGCCGCAGGCAATAATACAACGTAGCAAGATATTTATATTCGCAGGAAATGGCAATATATATATACAATGGTAGTGGAAATATATATATATTTGCTGGAAATGAAGATATATATATATATGATATATATATATATAAATATATATAAATAATATATATACGCTGAGCAATATATGTATGCACAGGAGGGAGATCCACGCAGTTATGCACATTTATGGAAACCCTATATGCTGAGCTAGTAATGAACATCCACACAGTCATATACACAGATATGTATATATACATCATAAATAAAAGGAATCTGCATTTTATGTGGGATAGATCTAGGGTTTTGTTGGCTTATATGGGCCTGACCTAGGTTCGGAAGAGTTATTTGGCCAAACAAATCCCGCAGCTACTGGCCCTTTCAGCAACAGCCCAGGGAGCGTGGACTGAGGTCTCACCCGAGGTAGCAGGGGAGGGTGTTGGAACCAAGTTTCTCTACCCTTGGGCTGTCAAGATGTGGTTTAGGGGAGTCACGCACCCTTCTACTACTTCATGCTACAATTGCAATCATGCAGATTTGGGCCCAAGGAAACTTCCACTTTCTATTACTGTGCTGATTACTGATCTAATCTAATTAATAAAGCGTATCATATTTTCTTAGCAGGGTCTTTAAGAAAACATTTAACCATTCGTGCACTTAAAATGAACCTAGATTCCCATACAGTCATCACATTCGTATTCAAACAGATATAGAAAAGTAAATCTTAAAGTCAGCTGCACAATAACACAGAATTACTTATATTTATTGTTATTCTTCACCAATACATCCAGATCTACCCTGTGCACTTAGCTGCAGGGGTCTGCGCACATAGCTGTGGACTTTCCAGGCCTTTGTGCACACAGCTGTAGAGCCTCTACCTACTACCCCAACCCTTGACTCGGACTTACAGACACTTTCACACTATTTACTTCCAAAACCCATTACATTTCATATTCCAAAAGAATTGCCTTTCTGATCCAGGTGGATATTGGTGGCCACCTGCCAAGTCCATCTGGACCCCCATCATTGTCTCTTTCAGCATTTTCAGTTTCCTTAATTATAGCACAACTTACTATTTTTAGCAGTTTTTCGGGTCCTAAACTTTCGGAGCCGTTTTGAGGCCCTAAACGACGT